>JARJDX010071475.1:0-10831 GCA_030264735.1 Gymnusa sp. GC000175 | reverse complement strand
ATTCCCTGATTAACGGAATAATAATGAATATTAAAATAGCGAAGCGCATAAACCATTCAGTATCTTGACCAGGCGGTGGATTATTTGCTAATAATTTTTATGTATCAAACACGTGTCTATAATTTCTTTCGCGTGCTAAATTTTTTTTGTAATGCCATTATTTCTTATTTATAAGTCACAGCACGTGCGTGTCTTATGCAGAAACGAGTCGTAGTCGCAAATTGCTTTAAATGCAAAACTGTAAACCAAAGCGTGACTGGTTGTTCTAAAAATAGGTGGGTTTTGATTTTATTTATTTTTATTAATAAACAGTTTTTAGATTTGCAATATATGTTACTCTTTTATGATTTAGATTGCAAGATCTGTTTCTTAATGTAGCACCACGAGTAAATCAACTATTATAATAAGTGCGCAAGAAGCAAACAAACTGCTTAATAACTTCTTCTTCTTATGTCTTTATTCATTAATGGATGTAAGCAACAATATGACTTATTTTTTGATGATTTTTGGCTGTGTGAGTGATTTAGATTGCAAGTATCTTAAGCCTGCAGGCGGTGGATAATTTTGCTAATAATTTTTGCGTATCAAATACGTGTCTATAATTTCTTTCGCGTGATAAAATTTTTTTGTAATGTCATTATTGCTTATTTATAAGTAATAGCACGTGCGTGTCTTATGCAGATGGTCGCAAATTGCTTTGAATGCATAATCGTAAACCAAAGCGTGCCTGGTTTTTCTAAATATAGGTGCGTTTAGATTTTATTTTCTTTTATTATTAAACTGTTTTTAGATTTGTAATATGTGTTACACTTGTATGGTTTGGATTGCAAGATTTTTTAATAATTTCTTAATGCAGCACCACGTGTAAATCAACTATTATAATAAGTAAGCAAAAAGCAAACAAACTGTTTAATAACTTCTTCTTTTTTTTATGCCTTTATCCATTAATGGATGTTAGCGACGTTATGACTCATTTATTCGATTGCTGGCTGTATAAATTAGACTTTTGATGGTGGATGATCTAAAAACTAAGAATTATTTTAAATTAATTAGGCACTAAACTTAATCATTTGGAATTTGATTTTTCTAAGCTAGACACAAATTTTGAAACCCCGAAATCCCTTTCAGCTGAAAATCAACATAAAATCGATTAGTTTTCCTTTAACTATTATAATTACAGTCGAGCTTCCATAACTCAAACTTCTATTAATCACATTTTTCTATATCTCAAACTTTTTCGCAAATGTTTGCAACAAAATTGCATTTTTTGCTATTTCTATAACTCGAATTTTCTACATCTCGAATTTTTTTGTGAACTATGATGATTTGACGTAGGGAAGTTCGACTGTAGTAATAAAAATTTTATATATGACTTTTAAAAACAATTTTCTCCACCTAATTTGATTAAATTATATCCACACACATTCCAAATTAAATATTTCTGTAGATTAATAGGTTTAAAGAGAAATAGCATTATTTTTCGGTGCAGAAAGCTTCAGTTATGCACGAAATGATAAGACACTTATCCCATTTGTTTAATTCGTACTCATCCTTAACATCGCTCTCCTAAAATATCTAATGGAAAATTTGAAACAATTCCAAAACTTCCATTTCAGAAACAAATGAATGTGTGTGAAGTAAAATTACTAAATAATAATGGTTTTTTTATTATTAAAGTGATGTTTATGTAAAAACATTTTTAGGGCCGTATTTGTCATAAATTTTTATATTTGGTTGGTTGAATTTTTGTTAATGAATACAGTCGAACTTCCCTTAGTCGAATCATCATAGTTCACAAAAAAATTCAAAATATAGAAAATTCGAGTTACAGAAATAGCAAAAAATGTAATTTTGTTGCAAAAATTTGCGAAAAAATCGAGATATAGAAAAATTTGATTTATAGAAGTTCGACTGTATTTACATAATCATTACACTGACACTACAACTTTTTGTGGGTCTTGGAATTTTAAATTTCTCCTTGCGGCGGTTCCAGTCCAATTTTATACGCCTAGCTTTTTTGCACCCCTCTCAGTATCGTCTCTCCATCGTAACTTTTGATCTTTCTTTCTTTCTATATTCCATCAGGTTTCTAAAGTTAAGTTTTTTTGTTATACTGTCTTTATTTATGCGTGCAAGGTGACTAGCTCACTGCAGTCTAGATTTTTATTGATTTGACGATATCCAGTTCATGGAGTAGTTAATAAAGTTCGAAATTGTATCTTTTTCCAATATGGCCACATATATAGCTTAAAAATTTGCCCTCTACTTCTTTTTCCCCACTACCTTACACCGTCTTACTAACGCCAACACTCCGCTTTTCCCTAGCTCACCTTTTTATATATAAATAGCAAAGCGCGTAAATTATTCAGTCTTTTGAGCTTTTGGCTCGTTTTTAACTCCTACTGGTATCTTTCAACTTGTCTAAGAGTCGCAACGACCCGACCTCGGCTATTACCAAGTTTCCTTTATCGATCCGCTAGTTTAATAAATTTATAAATTTAACTAATGTATGAAAACTTTTTTTAAATTAAATTTCACGCCTCATCGGGGATGTAGTCCTGGGTTCAAGTCCATATATAGCTTAAAAATTTTCAGGATTCTCTCGCCCTCTTCTTCTGTCCTATTTTTTCTCGTACCACCTTTTACCGTCTTAAACGCGTAAATTATTTAGTTTCTTGAGCTTTTGGCTCGATTTTATCTTCTACTTATATCTTCCTACTTGTCTGCGAGTCGCAGCGACTCGACCTCGGTTATTACCAAGATTTACTTTATCGATCCGCTAGTTTAATAAATTTATAAATTTAACTATTGTATGAAAAAAATTTTAAAATTAAATTTTACGTCTCATCGAGGATGTAAAGTCCTGGGTTCAAGTCCATATATAGGTCCCAGGATTCTCTCGACCTCTTCTTCCGTCCTATTCTTTCTCCCACTACCATATACCGCCTTAAACGCGTAAATTATTCAGTCTTTTAAGCTTTTGGCTCGTTTTTAACTCTTACTTATATCTTTCCCCTTGTCTAAAAGTCGCAGCGACCCGACCTCGGCTTTTACCAAGTTTTATTTATCGAAACGCTAGTTTGATAAATTTATAAATTTAACTAATGTATGAAAACTATTTAAAAATTAAATTTGACGCCTTGCGTAAGATGTGAAGTCCTGGGTTCGAATCCCGTCAGTGCGATTACATTTTTTCAAAATTATTTATTTTCAATTTTTTAAATCAATGCTTTAGTATCTTCATATCAGTAACTCTAGTTTAAAAAATCTAAAATACATAAATAGATTATAAAAATGTTCAAAATTATGTTATTTCGTATTGACTGGGAAATTAATATTACACACTATAATATATGTAATATTGCCTATAATATAAATTGATACATTAGATAAAGAGCTAATTAATGCATGTAATATGTGCAGTAGTTATGAGTTTTTAGATGATAGATATCTACATTAAATAGGCGGTAAATTTATTGGAAATAGATCACATAATTTGAATGATTGATACGAGCTGGCATGACACATGCCTTTAAATTGTGTCATTTACAGTGTCCCTTTTATTTATCCATATTGATTCAGGAATGTTGATTATGAAATGTAATTTTACCTACCCGACATAATTACAAACGATTTTATCAATGTAACACGCGTTTTTTTAGAAGGCTTAATTTTGCACATGAAATATTGAAATTTGTTTAATTCGTGTTTTAATGTTATTTTTATGTTTTCTGCTTTTGTACACGAATATAACGTTCTAAAAATATAATATAATTTACTTTATATTAAATGTTTTATTCCAATCTTTTATTAAAATCATTTATGCAGGGCGCAACTAAAATAAAAGACCAAATTTTGTGGGCGTGTTTGTCATGGCGAATTTTTTTTATAATTTCTGGTTATTTGCAATCTGTCTAGACTAAAAACAATAAGCAAATTGTATAACTAAAACGGCAAAAAATTACTAATAAGATATGTAAACAAACCCGTATTAACGTTTAGAGTCTTAAATATTTTACTGTTTCACATACAATTTCAATTCACAATGCTAAACTACGCGGTTTCACTACCCAGGCACATTAAAGATTTATTTAAATTGAATAGAAAATTAAACAAAAAATGGATAAATTTTACATGTGCTGTTAATTTCCGATGTAGGATGATGAAGTTACAATTATGTCTGGGATTTCCCTCCTGGTCGCGCTCGTGAACTGTTGGACTCCTGGACACGTAAACGACTTCAATTTAAAATGATCATGGCAGAATCTTGGAATCCCTTAAACCTTAAATAAATCGTAGTTGCGCTTGGATGTTCGAAGCAATGCCTTTTTTTTCGGGGACTTTACAGCTGGGGCAAAAAGGTGATGGGTCTATAATTCTCTAGCTTTGTTTTGCTGGATAAGAAGAGTATCGACCTCTTCCTTTCGTTAGGTATGGTTCTTTCTCGGTTCTTATGTAGCGTGGTCCTATTTGTCAGTTTATGTCAATAGTCAAAACCATAAAACGTGGGCGACACGGAATCCGCATAATTTTCTTGAAACTAGTTAACCTGCAGAGCGCGACCCAGATATGAGTGGTGATGAAAGTAATATTAAATAAATCTCGTGGACCAACAAGCGAAATAAGTAGGGCGTCTGATTCCTAATGAGCAACTGACTACGTTTCTTCTAACGTGGCGTAGCCAAAGTGGGCAACGCATTAAGCGGAAGATCTAAATTATTAACGATGGTAAACGTTAAGGTTAAGGTTGATTAATGTTTTTATGATGCCTCAAGTCGCACTACGCCTGGGTACACTCGCTAATTAATCAAACTTTTTACTTACAGTTTATATTAAATCTGTAAAAAATAAACACGTTAATAACAAACTTCAAACGCTGGTGTTAGGAGTTGAGGATATTACTCTAATAATCTTGTCCGCCTTCTCTGGGTATTTCTGTAATTAGGCATCTATAGTGTTATCAGGGCAACTTTGACTTTACAGTCTTCTATATATGAAATTTCTTCCAAATAGACATTTAGAACAGTGCGCTTTAGATTGCTTTTTATCTTAGATATATAACAACTTTTCGTGGTTAGGCAATTGGTTGGGATCAGCTGCTCAGATTGATTTGATTAGGATGAGTTTATGATGATAAAAATATTTAGGCGCCAAAAAATTAAGAATTTGCAAAATAAGCGTGTTGGTAGTTTTTCTGATGTGGGTAGAGTAATAAAGTATGGTTGCTTGTTACAATAATGTCTGGGTTTAAGTCAAGATGGTGATGGGGGAGTCCCTAAATCCTTTAATAAACCGTAGTTGAGCTTAGGTGTCTGGATTATCATCAGCAATGCCATACTACTCGGAGGCATTACTAGTGTTCATAAAAAATGTAGAAAAATAATTTTTCAGGCAAGCCAGCCACACAATTAGTTAACTATTGATTTAAAGCTATAGAAGCTGTCAGTAAATGTTGAAAAATTAAAAAATATGCAATGATACAAAAACAATTAAAATAGTAATTACAAAATTTAAATTGGCAATATAATTGGAAGATATATAACCCTACAAAGCAAATGAGAATTTAAATGTCTAATTAGTAAAAAAAATAATTTTGATTAAGTACCTACACAGAAGTTAACCTACATAAAACATTAAGAAGAAGAAGAAGAAAAAGAGGGGGAAGAAGAAAAAGGATGTACCAAATGTCTTTTTATACGAAGAACATTTAAATTTTATTACTTACAAGAAGGTTAGGTAACAATATAAGTTTAGTTTACAATATAAGTTTTTATGATGCCCTAAGTCGCACTACGCCCGGGTACACTAGCTAACTAATCAAACTTTTTACTTACAGTTTATAATAAATTTGTAAAAAAAAACAAACACGTGGTCAGCCCACGCAAATCATTACTATGATGAGTACACTAACAGGTTGTCCAGTAAACTCAACCCATGGTGACAACCATACTACAGATAAATTATAAATTAAATTTGCTCCTAATCAGAAAAATATTCTAACAGCGACTCACAGCGAGTTATAATTTAACAAGAAAGAACATTAATTTATTACCTGTAATCACGAACAAATTNATGGTATAATGAAATTTTTCACCAAGATGGCGTCGAATATAGGAACGAATTACATGCAATTAAATTAGATTTATAAATAATTCTGATTAAGTATTCTCACTGAAGTTAATCAACATAAAACATTAAGAAACAGAAGACGAAGAAGAAGAAGAACAAAAACAAGAAGAAGAACAAGAACGTATAAAGGATAAACTTACACGGAGAACACTAAAATTTTATTACTTATAAGGAGATTAAGTAAACGTTATTTCGCATTTTTAATAATGCCTTAAGTCGCACTACGCCTGGGTACACTCGCAAATTAAATAAAGTTTTTCCTTACAGTTTATATTAAATCTGTAAAAAGCAAACACGTGGGTTGCCCACGCATATCGCCACTATGATGGGTAAATAGATTTACAGGTTATGGTGCCCAGTAAATCAACCTGTTAAAACAACTACACCACAGATAATTTAAAAATTAAATTTGCTTCTAATAAGCAAAATACTTACAGCGTCTTAAAATTTACCAAGAAATAACATAAATTTATCACCTGCAATCACGAACAAATTTAAATGAACTCGCTGAAAAGTTTTAACGCTTGCTAAAATGAAATTTTTTACCAATATGGCGTCGAATTAACACGAATAAGTGAATGAATTACATACAAATACACATACACATAAATAATTGTTTAGGTTTCCACATAGAACTTAACCAACATAACACATTAAGCAAAAGAAAAAGAAGAAGAAGAAAAAAAAAGACGAAAAAGAAGAAGGACGTATAAAGTGTCACCTTATACGGAGAAAACTAAAATTTTATTACTTACAAAAAGGTTCAATTAACGTTAATTCGCAATAAAAGTTTTTATGATGGCTCAAGTCGCACTACGCCTGGGTACACTTGCTAATTAATCAAACTTTTTACTTACAGTTTATATTAAATTTGTAAAAAAACAAAAACGTGCTCTGCTTACGCAAATCGTCATTATGATGAGTATTTTAATTTAACAAGAAAAAACATTAATTTATCATCTGTAATCACAAACAATGATAACAAATGATAAGAAGGACTCAGTATACATGATCAAAAAATAAAAAAAGAGTATGTACATTAGGTTCTAACAATGAACTTAGACAAAACAAAATATTTATGTATAGGAGAAGACTCGAATAATATTGTGTTGGAAAACAACATTAGAATTGAAAGCTGCAGCGAATATAAATACATCGGCGTAATATTTAACAAACAAGAAACGAAAATTAAGGCTAGAATAACAAAATCACGAAGAATCAAAGGATGTTTAAACGGCATCTTATGGAACAAAGTGATAGGCAAAATAAGAAAAACTCAAATATATGACACAAAGTATTCTAAATTTGAGTGTGTTACGTTTTCCTTCTTTGGCTAACGTTCGTCTTTTTTCCATTGCTTGGAGCATTTCGTCTGTGATTAAGTCGTCAGTAATTATCTGCTTTTCGTCTATTTTTGTTGCAGATTCTAATATAATTGATGTTAGTGCTTTGTTGGCGGCAGTCTTTTCTGTAGGATCTTTTTAATTTCATGCTGAAAATAGTCAACAACAATTCACTGCATTTCTACAATTGCCTCTGTAGGCTATGTGCTGTAACAAACCATATCGCGTACATTATGAGAATTTTAAGAAACTTCGTGGAAAATTTTAATAATTAAAACTTGGAACAATCAATTATAACATTAATCAATTTCTGGCTTATACACCGGCATTGTTATGGGGTAACAGTAAAAAGTTTTAAGAAGTAAAATTTATATTTTTATTACAAGAGGTACTTTATCTGCAATAGCTTTGGTAATAATTGGGGAAAACTTTTATCTTCAAAAATATCGTCTTTAATCTTACTTTAGCTCTTTGTTAAAAACATTAAAGTAAAAAAGATAGATGTTACAGAGAAGATAAATAAGGCGAGTCTTTTAAAAGTGCTCCCAATTCCAATAACCATCATGTGATATCAAAATATTACTTTTTACGTTGTTAGTGACGTTGATAGAAATTGTTGGAATGAAAATTTCATGCTTAAGAACGCGCAATAATTACGCCCGTGTGATTTATATAGCTATTAATTAATCGGACATGATTAATTAATTGTATGTAGGTGGTGGAAAAGATTTTTATAATCATTAATCAAATGTAAAGTGGCCCCGCTTATTTTGCCAAAGAACAATAAAGAAGGGCGCTCGCGTCTTGTTTAGTGCACGCAAAATAAAGTTATCTTTTCTGCCGCTTCCCCAATTTCTTTTGTAACAAAAATATCAGGGTCAAAGTCTCTGCGGAGCTGTGGTAGGCGGGCCATTGAGTCCTTGTGGCGCCCATATAGCTTCTAAGAAAATATTAACGTTGGATTAGGATCCTTACAATTGTCCTTACGCCTCTTACCAAAACTTGCGCAACTTCCCATATAATTCTTTAACATAAAAAATATTTCAAAAATAAAAAACTAACACAAAATGCGTTTTTACTTTTATTTCACAAACAATAAATTGCGCAATGGCCTGTACAATTGCTTTTGTTATATTTATTCAACATTTTGTGAATAGTGTTATATTTTCATTATGTTATAAGCACAAACACAATACACAACACAGTTTCAACTGGAATTAAAAAAAGATTTTATCACACATAAAATTTTGCATAAACGAAAATCCTTTAATGAAATGCATGTGCGTTATTAATTATAGCAATTTGTATGTGCCATCTTTGCCATTGTTCTAAAACACAATTTCCTAATAGAAAATGTAATTTTATATAAACAAATGTTGCTTAGTAACGGCTCAGCTTTTGTTGTCACATTTCTGTAATTAATTCGCAGCTGGCTGAATATTGTTTAAATGTAGATAACTGAACTTACATTTGCAACAATGAATTTGCCTAAAAGCTTTGCTGAACCAAAATCTGCACGTATTTACAGTAATTTTATTCCTTTCTTATTTTTGGATGTAAATTTGTCGAATTTATGCATGCTTCTAATCCGGATTTCTGTTTTAATTAAAAAATCTTTAATATTAAAAGCATCACTGCTGTTTAGTTTGATTGCAGATTTGATAGCGAATTTTCACACAGACGCGGAAAGCGCGCGTCCGGTAACTAAGAATTCAAGGAGCCTCGGGTTTCACGGACCACAAAAAATTAAAACCAAATCATGTGAAGGCAAACCGATCGATGCCACGTTGATTTCCAGAAAAGGGTTAAGTGATCGTTTGAGGTTCAAAAATTTGTATCCATCTCTAAAAAATGAAACACCGAATAGTTTTAGGCTTTATTTGTTTAGAATAATTCTTAGTTTTTAGAATTTTGCTTTTTATAATAGTTGATATACACGTGGTGCTTGAAAGTCTTGTATTTTTGTCCATTGACGAATATTCCGTAGCCAAGATCATTTTTTTCTTCCTATCCCTCTCTTTTCTTCTTCTATTTTACCTTGAAAAATGCGACGTTGGAAATACAAGCGTTCCCCATAAGTTATATGACCCAAATACGATACTTTTCTTTTTTTGATTGTTTCAACAAGTTCACGGTTTTTTAGTTTAGTTCTGCGAAAAACTCTTCATTACTTACAGAATCGACCCGGGATATTTTAAGCATTTTTCTTAAGGTCTACATTTCAAAAGTTTTTAGCACTAATACATATGCAAAAAAAACGAGTCAATAAGATTTAAGATAAAAATAACTGATATGGTGCACTACAGATTGCCAAGGTAAAGTGATAAAGGGTCGGCCATCTTATCAGAACTACAAATAAGCGGTGGATTAAAAAAGTAACAGTTTGGAGACCAAGAAAAGCCGCGAAGATGAATACTGGCCGACGAAAAGCTAGGTGAAAAAATAACATCGTCAAGGTAGCTGGTGTACAACAGAAACTTGACGCACAACAACTAATGTCGTGAAAACAAATGAAGGAGGCCTTTGCCCAAATATGGGAAGGAAACGGCTGATGATGATGATGATTTTGACGATGCTATAAAACGTTATGTATTTTTTCTTTTGAGCACATAAATATTATTATTATTATTATTATTATTATTTTTATTATTATTATTATTGATGTGTTTTCCATAAACTTGATAGGTTTTAAAAATTTTATACCATCATCTCGAGCAAACAAATTATATTTATCTGGGATAATTTTAATTTTTTACGCCGCACGAAGTTGATTTAAGATTTCAAAGGCAATTTTTATTTTTATTATATAAATTTTTTTTATCGTATAAAAGACGCGATGGAACTATAGCAATGGGTGCGAAAAAGTGAGTCATATGGAAAACGACATGTGCGAGAGAGAGTGGAAGATACACTTTTTTTTTAATTTTTAGAGAATTTTAATTTTTTTTAATCTTATATTTTTTATCGGACGAAATATGGGTGTTAGAAAAAAAATGAGTACATTGGGAGAAAGAGAATTAAATGGCGCATTGTATGATTAAAGAAAAAAGAAAAGCTTTGGTCGCAGTAATAAAATAAAGGAAAAACTGTTGTTACAATCTCTTTAAAGCTGGATAAATTTTACCCAAAATACCCATTTTGGTCAATTTATAAAAATCCTCAAAAAATTACATATTTTTTCGAAAATCAAATTTCAAATGCGATTTTTTTACTCCAAACATCATAACTTTTGATTCCGTGACGTGATTTTGGCGTTCTTTTTTTCATCTGATGCACAAATAAATTATCTACAAGGCTACGTCATTTTATTTTACTTTTGATTAGTATTAACTAGGTAACAAGCTGTCAAAATCAACATT
>JARJDX010071474.1:0-30467 GCA_030264735.1 Gymnusa sp. GC000175 | reverse complement strand
TATATAGATATATAATATACATATGTATATATGAATAAATCTAAAACAATTTGTTTTATTTAAGGCGGGAAATTTAAAATTTAAATCAATGCTTTGATTTTGTTTATAGTTTTATATTTAAAAAATATAATTTATAGTTTTTATACTTTTTTTATCAAATTAAGAAATAAAATAAAAGCTAAATCTAGTTATTGTTATTTGTTTTGTTGCAAAAGTAATTATACTTAATTAAATGTTTAAATAAAAGTATGTATAGGTGATAAGAGACAGAGCGTAGACATTGATAATATTAAAAAAAATACAGATAAAAAAAGCAAAGTAAATATTGCAATGTTTACATTAAAATTGGATGCGACTCGTGTATTTAAAGTTTAAAATTTGAAGGTGAGGATAGCAGCAAGGTAGTGGATAACACGGGACTTGGACAGCGGAACCACAGACATGGTCACACAGTTATTACTAGCGTGACAGGTATTCTACTGCAAAAGTTACTCACAGCTTATATTTGTTAGAGAAGGTCACGGGGTGATTGTAAGAATCGTAGGCCATCGGTCCGGGCCCCAGGCTTGACATGCCGGAGTCTGTGGGACCGCCACCGCCCGTTTCCATGCTCGCACCCAGCAGAGAAGTGGACTCACGAAATAGAGTAGCCACCTGCATTGGAGATGGAATTTATCGGTCTCGGCGGTCGCGCCGCCACCGAGCTCTGTAGGCTCGGAATATAACACTGCACGCACTTTACATGTAGAATCGCACTAGCTTTGTATAAAAACCCAACAACAACCTCACCCTTTAAAAATAGTCCCAACTCTGTGATTGGTTCAACGAACGTTTCAGAAAAATCAATATAATGTTATCGGCCTGTATTTTTGTGAAAGCTTGACTCTAGTACTCATTGTCGATGTCTCCGTCGGCGTCGCTCTTTTACCCGACGCTCAACTTTCCTGCTTTTTACGCTGGCGCATTCTATTCAAAAACTCACGGACCTGAAAAATCCATTGCACTTTAACAGAGCGCGCATCTCTACTATCCTGCTACCAACTTCATTCTATTTACCGCTAGAGGGCTACTGAGAAATTATTTTAAATTATGCAAGAAATATCGCTTTAATGCATACAATTAACTAGAACCTTATTTAAAACTCTCCCAATAAAATATTTTTCCTGCTAAATTAGTGGCATATGTTCTCTATAGCTATAAAATACCTTAAGTTGGCACTTATTACATCTTTAATCCAATAACATGCAGGAGCGGACTGGCCGCGTGAATATTTTCACCGATGTTGCTTATATTATGCAGGAAAAATATCTGTTTTTACACGCATCCCTGAATTTAACACTTATGTTACTATGCCAATGTTTTTAATTTAATTATTTCTGACTATACTCAGTTAGCCAGGAACGTTCCTGGCGGAAGTGCGATCTCTTCACCTAAGACCGTTTATAATTATGCAAAAGTTTCATAACGATGTTCTAGCGTTCTAACTATTTATTTGTAGCAATATCCAGAACAGAAATATGCGGCCCGCTGTGGTAAGATATAAAAAATATACTTATTAAAAGCTTAAATTATAAATAAATAACTCCACTATTTGTTTTCAATTTCCTACTCATTAATGCGCTCCACTTCAATTTCCTACCCACAAATTCTAATAAAATGTGGCCCGCGCCTAGTTATTGATCTTTAATGCGGCCCTTTTCAGAAAAAGGTTGCCTTTCCCTTATTTAGAATTATTTTAGAAAAATATTAGAGGCTTTGGGCGAAGAAGAATCTCATGGCTAAAAAACCTAAGGAGTTGGTTTTCCACGACAACCACAGTTCCCTTCCGGGCACCAGTAAATAAAGTAAAAATTACCATTGTGTTAGCCAACACCCATTCGTTCTGGGCACCATAAATGAAGTTTGTAAAATATCGTGGCAGCTTTTCTTTTTACTACAACTTCAAGAGTTAAATAAGGTGACAACCATAACAAAGGATATTTGGGTAATTGTTTAATAATTCCATGGCTATCTTAAGATAATTAATTTATGCTAAATAGCTGATTTATATCATGAAAAAGCAGATATCTCGAAAACCATGGCCACTATTAAGGTTCTCTAAAAGCGCTTATTATTTTAAATAAAATGAGGATTTCGAGCAAATATTGATAAATGTTGTGACGTACTTCTTTTTCTTAGAATTATTTCCTTATCACCCCAATGTACACCACTGTTGTGCTTTATTAAGATAAAACTAACTTCAGAAATAAGCTTATCATAAAGAAGATATGTATACAAAATTCCGCTTGATTTGCAGCTTTTCTTTGGATGAAATATTTTTTAAAAACGGCGTCTCTTTTAAAAAGCGAGTTAAAAGCGTGTTATGCCAAAAAGGATATTTTAAAAAAATAATCAATATTAAAACCTGAATGTGCCTGCAATGTTTATGATTTATCAAAGCATGAGAATTATGAATAATGTAATAAATTAACAGATTGTAGATTTTTTTTTAGTGATGTAAAGTGTTTTTGAAGTTACGCCACTGGAAGGGTATAGTCAACAGGTTTCTGTAATTTAGCATTAACTAAAAATTTTACTAGATGTCACTACAACCGAAAATTTTGACAGGTTGCCAAATTTAGAAAAAAAGAATAAAGAAAGAGCTACTGTGCTATTGCAATAGAAAATCTGTTGGACTCCATTGTTAATAATTTCTTGTCAATATTGTTATTAATACATTCAAATTTAGTACAAATTCTAGTTAGTAAGTAAACATAAATAAAACTTTGTGTAGTGTTGGAAAACATTATCATACATGAATACTACGTCGTGGAGATGTATTTGTGGTCTGTGTGTGGCTGTTAGCAAGTTAAATTATGATTTAAATGCGTGACGACCATCGACACCATGGGTAATTGCTTGAATGGAGCAACTACAGATGATATTTCTTTATTACGGGGTAGCGACAGCGTCCGAGAAACGTCATCTGATCAGCTGGGACCTTCACCCTATCAGGTAGGTACTTTAAAATCCGCAGCTCCATGAACTGTTAAAACCTTACATTTGTCCTTGCACATAAAGGATAGATTTTAATTAATTATTATGTTAAAATGAACAATTATTTTCAAACAAAACAAATGTATTATAATTTTGAAATTTGCGGTTAAATCTTTACATTTCTTTTAAAATTACATAAAACTTAAACAAAGAAACATATTGCAAGATTGCTAGATGTTTTTAATCAAATTAGCTAGGTATTGTTTATTTAGAAATTAGCACCTAATTCCCTCCAAAATTATCATTTAACTGCAACAAAGTTGCACTATTATTGTAAGTTTAAAGTCCTCCACATTCACACAATAGATATATCTTAAACCTATTACCATATGATATTTGTTGATATAAAATATAATTCGATTCGATTGTACCAATTTATGTTAGGTCCTGTTGGGATCCCACAGTTTTCTTTTAGGATGCAGAAATTTGAGAAAAAGGCAACGACAACCCCATTGATTGATTTAAATATATTAAAAAGCTGCTAAAGATTTAGTATTCAATAGAAAAATGCTTTTATGTCGACCTCTAAACAATATACTTAGTGATGCATGACTTTCATTACCCCAGAAAGTTAATTGGAAACTTCTATTATATTAATTTAATTGCTTAATGGAATTTAAATAAATAAACTAATACCTACTACCATATCCCACAATTATTTTTTTCCGTTTAGTTTCAATACAAAATTAGTTATTATTGTATAATTTAAAAGAGTTGCCTTTTATTTAAATTTGCAATCAAAATTCTTGAAGCTGATACTTTTGACTTCAAAAACCTTCTTTGTTCAATTGTTTTGGTTAAAAAATGAAGAAGATCTGACAGTTAAAAAAATGTCTTGTATAATTTTTGTTTTTTGTTTTGTGGAATTGAAAAATTATTTTATTTTTTTAACAGAGAAAGATTTATGTGTGGTTTACAGGGCCGCACTAAGAAAATTTTGCGCCTGGAACTAAAGTTCCAATTGGCGCATCTCATATCTGAGAGACATGAGAAGAAAGTACGTATAATAAAGACTGCAAACTTTATGCTTTATGATAAAAATAATTTTAATTTAGTTCCTTGCATTGGTTACATTTTAAAAGTTTTTAAATAAAAACAAAATAATTTGTTTTAATGATGTATTGGGACTAATTTAATTAATTTTCATTCAATTATTTTTTAAATAAATGTGAATCAACTCCTTTTTTAGATGAGAAAACCAGGTAGTGGTTGTCAAAACAATTTAGCAGATTTAAATAAAAAAAAAATAAACAAATGAATTATCATAACAACATAATTTGTTATTGCATTAATTATCTTTAAACCAGACTTTAAATTTAATAACAAGACCAATATTATGAAACAATCGCTGTTGTTTTTGGTAAATAAAAATTCTATAAACAGAGTAATTAAGTATGATTGAGGATATATAGGCAACTAAATGTACACAATATTTGTCTTAAATCAGTCCCCAAAGTTTTTAAGAAATTGGCGAACCCCAAAAAGTAAAATAAAAAAATATAATTGTAATGTAATAACAAACTTAAAATCAAATAAGATAATTTGAAATAAAACAAGATATTGTCGTAAGTGTTTTTACTTTTGGGTTTTAGACGCGCAGTTTTATTGGTTTTGCCAAAGTTTCGCAAGATGATTTTTAGAATCGAAAGCAAGATTAAGTAAAATACACCGTAGCGACTGCATTTTCTTCTTATTCATGGCTAAATGTGACTTGTTTGATGCACTACTTAACAATTTGTATTACTTAAAATGTTATTTAACTTGAAAATTGTGTTTTAAAATTTCGATCATTTAATACGTTATTGAATTCAGAATAATGACACCTATCAAAGTAAAATTAAACAACTGTTTGTTTTGTAAGTCAATGCTCTGTCAAAATAATTGGATTTTTTTGTTGTTGCTATGTAACCTGTAGTTTACGTTTTTCCTGTCTTGTCTTTAAGTGAAATGCACACACTTGCGTTTGTGTTGTTGCTATGTAACCTGTAGTTTACGTTTTTCCTGTCTTGTCTTTAAGTGAAATGCACACACTTGCGTTTTTGTTGAGTTTGGTCGCAAGAAGTTTTGGTCATAGTACTTGGCCAAAGTGGTCAGTGCCATTTCCAGTTTTAATTCAACATCTGTAAAATTTGTGTTCTGCGTGGCCATTGCTGTCCGCATAGAGGAAGGGCTTTATGTCTTGGAGTATAGGTTGGTCATTTGTGTACACGTTGAACAACATAGGAGCCAATACGTTGCCTTGTTGCAACACATTTTTATTTTTTACTTACTTTATTATAGATAAAGTATTGTAACCGTTATAAAAAAGTTGAGATTTTAGTAGCAATACAACTTTTAGGGTCCCATGAACAAGAGTTGACCAAAATTAAAAAATGTCTGTGGATGTATGTGTGTGTGGCGAGTTTTTGTGGGCAAGGTCTCTTAAAAACTATTTAAGATATCACCACAAAAATTCATATTTAAGATTTTAACAATAATTGGAAGAGCCCAGTTACTTTTGGCTGAAATCCACCAACCGGAAGTGGTAGTTTATTGGTGAGGTTTTTTGCAAATATTTGAAAAACTATCAAGTTTATGGAAAAAACATGGAGTAAAAAGGCTCTGTAAATAAATTTGAAACAAATTCAGTTGTTACCATTTTTTCAAAATTTTACATTTTAAAAACTCATTGTATGATGTATGATAAAGTCAGGTGGTGACCACATCATTTTTTTTGGGTCCTCCACCTGTTTTATTTATTTTCGTTTAGAAAAACGTCGGTTATGCTGATAACGGGTTAAATTGTATTCTTTAGTTAGAGCGTACAGTTTTTGAATGAGTAACCTTTGGTTTATTATATTTACACGTTATCTCAGTTTATGTTCATACGAGAAATTGTTAAAACAGGTCGATTTTAGTTTTCTACAGTTTCTTAAATTTATCATAGAAATCCTAATTTCTCTAATAAATTTCTGAGGTTTAATTATTTGCTTCCATTATATGTATTTCATTAGAGAAAAAATATAAATAATTTTCTGTTAAGTAAAAATAGTGTCCTATTTTCTATAATTCTACATTTTCTAGAACTCCGTAATTGACGGAATTATTATTTCCACTTTTCAATGATTTCTTGAAATTATATAATGAAAACAATATGTATAATCATTATTATTTCACATTATTAATTTAACTCATTATTAATTAAAATCTGGATAAAATGTATTTAAAGTAAGATAAAGCAGAAATTATAAAGTGGTTTTATGCTAATAATAGTGCTTGTCAAGTAAATGCCTTGTTGAGCGTAAAATATCCGAATCGGCAAATCCCAAGTACTTGCTATCGGAGTAAAAGTTATAACTTAGATATTAATTAACCAAGCTGCATTTTAAGTACAATGTATTTTTACATATATAGAGGTAATTTCATAATTTTTGTATTAGCATGTTAAAAAAAAACGTTTTTTTAGTTATATTTGTAAAATGTCTATTCAAAAATTCTTTAATTAGAAAGTATTTATGTCTATAAAAAATATTTATACATATATGAAGTAAAACCTTATATTAATGTTTAATCCAGTTTTTCTGATATATCATTAATTAATAAAAAAAAAAGTTGAAATAAAAAAGAGGTGGACGCAGGTCCCATTGGGGGTAGAATAGCGGGGGACTCCGCATATCAGACGTTATCTAAAGTTTTTGCGGCTGCATGCCATATTGGGTGCTTTAGCACGTTTTAGCGGGCCGTTATAAGATAAATAAGATATTAGATAAATTAAAATAAAGATGCTGTGGGTTTTATTGAAAGCACAAAATTTCATAAAATAGTTCAAAACGCACGAATTGACAATTTTTTATTCCAAAATTTATAGTGATGGCAAAGTAATTTGGAAAATTTGGATTTTTCAGCAGGTTGAAAAGGGATAAATTTTCTACATTTTGCAAAAAATACAAAAGCCTGACTTTTGAAATCACCAAACATAAAACTATTTTCCAAACGCTGGTATTGACTAACCTAACCTAACCCGACCTAACTTAACTGAACTAAACCGGGACGTCTGGTTAAGTATAGATACTGGTACTCTGGTATAGGCTACTGAGAATTCGCACAAGATTTTACAAACCAGGCCAAAATATCCCCAAATGTGTGTTTTGGAATTGTTTTAAAATTGAAAAGTTTTATATGTAAAATTGTTAAAAAAGTTATTTAGGAATGTATAATAAAATATCGTAATAACAATTAAAAAACTTAAGAAAGAAATTTTACTACAGGTTCTGCCATTGTTTAACATTAAATCATGGTTTGTTTAAACATTTTCAGTGATTTTCTATTTTTTTTTGCTGAATTTTCATGTGTTTGTTGATTTACTATGTCTAATAATAAACTTTTATTTCCCATTGTTCGTTTTATGGTTTTATAACTCTTAAAATAAATCATATTTAATGCGAAATGTAAGTTCGCTTACTTGTTTTTTTTATAATTTCAAGGCATTTTTGTAATAGTTGAACTTTTAATTCCGTTGATTTCTACGGTTCTAAATTTTAGACAATAGTAGCACTATTTTTTTACCAAAAAAAAAATTACACTTTTGCATTTATCAATAAATTCTCTATGATACGTTGCTTAAGTCACATCCAGAGAGGGATTTATATTATGTCGCCCATATGAGTCGCCCCATAAATTTTTATTTAAAATTACAGTTCGACGGCTTCTTTTCTGCGTATAGTCGAATTACATTGTCAAATATTAATTTTTTTATATCTAACTCTAGAATAAATGACAAAGCATTCAATGTAGTTCGTGACATTTCCATTTTTTAAGTCTTTTATAGTATTAAAAAAAAGTTTTGTAAAACTAATAGTTGACGTCCTCTATTTTTTAAAATCGATCTGTCAATTTTGCAGGATCAGGGAACTTTATCATGGCTTTAACTTAGTCCTATGAAGATAAGACAAGCTTTATGTGTTAATAAAATATATATTTTCTTATTGGTTGATTAAAATTGTTTTTTTTTTATATAAAATAATCTATAAGCATTTCAATATGTAAGCTTGAGTTTCCATTTCCATCTAAAATATTAAAATGTATGGAACGAATGAAATATTGTTTATTTTTTTTATACTAGTAACAAGTTAATTAGACTTGGTATTGTATTGATTAAAAATAATTGGAATTATGAATATTTGAAATCATTTATAAATTATGTTAGTTTCGTTTCCATGTACATTTTCGGTTTCCATGGAAGTGGTTTAATATGCCATTTGCAATTTAGCCCAATGAAGAAAAATGAAAATGTTCGGTTCTTGTGATTACTTAGTTAGTTACTGTTAGTATGCCCTTAGATTATGGGCGATTCAAATTAATTTTTCCATCCATATTTTAGGGCGGAGCTTATGCTCGTGGGTAATAAGATAACTCGGTAAAATAAAAAAAGTTTACATCCGCTATCGTACGTTTTCGATTTTTTTGTAGATCTTTAGACGTCATATCATATAGCACTAATTTACTACTTTAATGGAAATTTCTTAAATATGTTTCTGTGGGGGTCTCGAACCATTTGACTTTTTGTGTGAAAACCTAGCTTTCTACTGGCGCAATCATTAGTGATGCCAGTACTAGTAGCATTTCCATGCGCAACTAAAGTCTAGTTGCGCCAATAATCTTTGAATGTGGAAACCTAGCTTAAAGCAGCTATACTTTCTGGCGCCAAATCTTCAAAAAATGGTCTTCAGAATAAATAATTCAATTTCTGTATGCATACGAACAATATCCATGCCTCTGGAATCATAAATTGCCATTCTATTAGGGTAGAAATCAAAGAGATGATGCATTAAGAAAAAATGTTTAAGTAATGTCAGACTTAGTCAAAGATTTTGATGTAAACATTGCAAAATCATCTACAAACCCAGCATCTATGCTTTCGTTTCTATTTTTAAGTATTTTTTGGAGCTCATCAGACAGAATTTGCTAATAACTGATAAATCATGTGGAAACACATATTGGCGTCGATAATCTTTGCATGTGGAAACCTAGCTAGGGACGTTTCTGACAGTTTGACAAACTTTAACACCCGCAGTATTTATACTGCAGCACTCTAATGTTCTTGACCCACATAAAAATGTATTATTTGTGTTCCTCTACATTTAAACTAACGAACTGTAGATACGGTATACTAAAATGTAATTATTTCTTTTTCAGGAGACGTTGCCAATTCAAGCAGCTTCGCCTGTGTATCATCCATCGCCGAGTGTAACTCGGTCTGTTGGACAACTGACTGAAGAAGAGCAAGTGAAAATAGCAAAGCGTATCGGACTTATTCAACATCTGCCGACAGGCACTTACGATGGTTGCAAAAAAGCTCGAGAATGCGTAATTTGTATGGTAGAGTTTATAGTAGGTGATCAAGTACGCTATTTGCCTTGTATGCATACCTATCATGTGGGTTGCATTGATGACTGGTTAATGCGCAGTCCTACTTGTCCGAGCTGCATGGAGCCAGTAGATGCTGCTCTACTTACCAGTTATGAGACCAACTGATGGCCAGTGCCTTGCAACTGATAGTGAAACTCTGTGATCTGAACTATCTCTATCTATGGGCGTGAATGCACTATTAGTTTCATTCATAAAGATTTTTCACCAATGTTATATATATAGTAGGTGGATATCTTTACTTATGGAAAAGATAGTCGAGTGGCTGTGAACCTGCCCTTAGTTAGGAATACCTAACGTCCCACAAGCATCACATTTTAATTATGGTATGCCTAAACTCAGGGCTGGCTGGATTTGTATAGTTCATACTTGAAACATAGTTAGATATCTGTTTTATATAATAATATTATTAGTCATAATCCCTAGCTTTTTTAAGTTAAGGCACTCTTGCACTAAACACTAATAACCTTAAGTCAAAACCAAACACTAAATATATATATATATATCATTAAATTAATTATTAATTTTATGTTATCATTAATCAAGAACTCATAATATTTTTAGTAGAAAATTTAGTTTTTATTCAATTGTGTGTTCCTTATTTGGCAGATATATTACACCAAAGTAAAGATTGTCATAACTTAAAAATGTGTAACGTAAATAAGCAGGGAATGCCATTTGATATTTAATTTTAATAAATTCTTATAATTTTTAGTGAAAAAAAAATTATTTGCTTTTAATTGTGTGCATTGTATATTAAGTATGGCTTGTTATTTCAAAGAGACATCCCCTGGTAAATATTTTTCTTATTAAATTATCTTGCCCAATTATATTTTTATTGTATTTGATAACCTTTTTCTTATCATTTTATATTTGTAAGAAAAAAAGAATCGAATATGCCTATAAAATGCAATTGCTTCATTTTAAATAAAGAATACATGTTTTTGTACTACGAAATAATTAATTAAGTATACATTAGTATGGAAATAATGATAATAATAATATAATTAGCAAAAAATATCCTATGTTTATGTGCTAATATTCTAATTTCAAAATAAGGTGGTATGTTTAATGTACTTTATTAAAATATTTTTCATTTTATCAGTAGAAAACAAAAAAATGTGTTAGTCATGAGTATATAATTGTTTTTTTTTCAATACTTTATGATTATTATTAATCAATAAAAAATACTATGTATAATTTGTCTTTTTTTGCTAACTTAAGTGCAAAAATTAAGTCTATTTTGAGTTAATATATAAAATAATACTTTTAGTTTCAAAACATCATAAACATTGATTGATTTTTATTTTTATTATACATTTATACTATTTGTAAAAATTACGCCTTAATTGTTTTAATTATTATATGGTACCATTGTTAATTATTTATATTTTTAAAGTATATTCTTCTGTTTAATAATTTATAGCCTTACTAAAAGATTGTTACAGTTTTTTTAATGAATGGGATTTAGCTTTACTCAAATTGGTTTTCTCATCATTTGGAAAAATTATTGAATACCCAAAAAAAAAAATTCTGAACTTCTCAGCAAAAAATTTTTTCATCCTAATACTATTTTAGAGATAAAACTTGTTTTTATATGATCATAAACAAATATAATAAAAAATATTTATGTGTTGATAGCACCTTTAATATTGGTTCTGCATGGATAATTTGAAAAAAGAGGAGGACCCTTTAAAGGTACGTTTCCTATGAAGCAGCAGGCGTCTGACGCTTCAAACTGCCGCAGTGGAATTCATATAGGAGCGTTTTCTATGAAACGTCTGACGCTGAAATGTTTTGTTTTAAATAGATGATTCACTTCAGCATGCGTTTCTTATAAAGCGTCTGCGGTTGGCATATGACGCGGCTGCGGCCAGAATCTGACAGTGGCGTATCCACAAAGTATGTTAAGGGGGGGCCAATATTTAAAAAGAATTTTGCATCAAAAATAAGAGCCGAGATACATATACATACAGTAAATAGTAAGGTACATATTTGAAAAGTAAAAAAGATTGATAGTTTCACTGTTTATTGAAAAAATTAGAGATTACGTATATATTATTTATAACATCTACAAAACTGAGTACAAATCTCAGCTTGCGCATCAAACACTTTGATGGTTAAACATACCACATAAATATTATGAAACATAAAAGTTTAAATAATAAAGCTTAGTATATTTAATAAATTTCATTGGACATTAGGGGGGGGGCCACGGCCCCCATGGCCCACCCCTCGACACGCCAGTGGCAATCTGGCGACCCGTTTCTTCTTAAGTGTTAGACGCCAGTGAGTTAGTAATCACATTTCACAATGAGTTTTTTATTGCACATACAGCTCGAATAAAATAAAAATAAAAAATATGTCTGAGGAAAATGCTAAAGTGCATTTTCTGTTTAAATGAAAACAAGAAGAAGGTTATTTTTTTACAACACTTATCAACCTGCTTTTATTAGATTACAAAAGAAATTTGGGTAATTTTTCAGGCTTAACAGCCAAATTATACATACACGACAATTTTGATATGAATTCTAGCAATTTCACGTCTTCCAAAACCGAAAATAACACTCGTCATCCCATATATCCCAAGCGGCTGCGTCTTTACTGCTCTTTGAGAAGTATGGTTGCGCGACTCAACATTTCAGTATTCAGTGTCAAAAACCTTATTCCCGACATATACATATGTCAGCCTTAATGTGCGTTTCCTATGAAGCCTCTGCGACTGGCATCCGACGCTTTACACTGCCACAATGGAATTCATATTTTCTATGAAGCGTCTGATGCGAGCTTCTCGAGATATATAGGATGATTCGAGTGTGTTTACCATAACATTTCTCCGTATTCATTTTATTCGAGCTGTAGTAGGTGCAATATAAAACCTTGTTCAATAATTGTGAAATGTAATTACTAACATTCAGGCCGCTGACGTTTCAGAAGAAATGGGTCTAATAGCGTCAGATGCTTCTTGGGAAACGTACCTTTAGGGAACAACCAGGTTAGGTTAGGTGTTCGTGCAAAGCCGAGTAAAAACAGGTACTTTGAAATAAACTCTTAAATATTTGTGTCTTCTTAGCGGCCGCCAAGATTGGCACCCAAGACATTATTGGGTGTTAGGATTTGGTTTTCATACCAAACTTAACATGTGGATCATGATTTAACTTAATATAAGCGGTTAACTTTTCTTTCAATGCGCTGACGTGCCTTTTATATAAAAGGGCCTCCTACAAGGATGCTGATTTATTGTCACACCAGCATTTTATGTCATACTTTCAATTTCAGACCTTTTTGATCTTCTTTGTGAATAAATTAAAATAAAAACAACATCTAAAACATTTTTTTTTTTCTAGCAATTTCAATGCTGTGTTTAATATTTATTTATATGATTATATTAGGTGCAATACTGAATTAACTTAATATTTCCACAAATAATTAGACATGCATACAATGTTAATAATTTTGTATTTAGATATGTTTCTAATTTATCTAACAGAAGTATTCCTAGTTTGAGAGCCAGTTCTAGATATTTGCCGTATACTGCTGGTCAAACGATTTCCATTTCTAAAACTATGGCTTTCCGAAGTGCAACATAATACTGACAGAAAACTTTCCCTAAAATTTTTGGACATGAATCCATAAATGACGGGATTTATGCAACTGAAAAATAAAGTTATATATTTGCATATTACAAGAAGCATATAAAGATACCTATTAAAATATGCCATTAGGTGAAATGTTGTAGCCATATATTTTAATCTTCCAGTACGTACATGTGGTAAAACTTTGTATGAAGTCATGACGTTATCTAATAACAATGGAGCCCAGCATATTGCAAAAAGGACTACAACAGCAACCAACATACAAATCACCTGCTTAACCATTTTTGTATCATCTCTTGTATTTTTAACTTTTTTCTTTTTTAACTTGGATAAATCATTTAGTTGTACAAATTCCATATCTTTTTCTGACGCTCCATGATTTCTAGACAAACTAAAACAGTTTATAAATATTTTATTTACTCATTTTTAAAATTTATATACTGACGCATTTTTGCTGGTCATTAGATTTCTTCTTTCCATCACATTCCATACTTCCCAACATATTAGAGCATATGCAAGACTCATTATACAAAAAGGTATTAATAGAACTAAAATTAACATGTAAACTTCATGATATTTCCATAATGATTCACTATACCAATCTCTAACGCACCAAAATGCTTTAATTTTTTCTCCCACTGGCATTTGGATCTATAAAAATGTATAAAAGGTGAAATCTTTTATAGATTTATTAGAAGACGTACAATAATAGAAAAAAAAATACAAAACAGCATGCATAAAGTAGTCCAAATGTCTTTTTATGGTGTCCAAGACTTCTTTTTCCTTGTTTAGTCCTTGCAAAACTTCTTATAATTCGATTGTTTCAAGAAATTTCACCTCTAATTCAGGTGTGCGATACTAAATTTCAGGGGTTATGACACAGACACCTCTATGCTTCGAAATAAATATGGTGAATATGATGAAAAAGGCAATCTTGCAAATATCATTTGCACCATTATGCTTTGGAATTGCCTTTAATATTTAAATATAGAAGAGATCCAACTAATGGACAACGATGGTATATCCAGAATACTTCCGCTTCTGGTGCCTATCCGCTTCGGATGTTTGCGATCATCATGGCGATTTAAACTTTGTCTGCTGCAGCTCTAAAGATACCCGTTGTTGTACATATAATGAGAAATTGTGAACGTTACGGACTGCTACAGCTAATTCTGCGAGGAAGAGTACATGGAAGAAGAAGACAATGAATAAGAAGGATATCGTGGTTGAAAAACCTTCCATTTGAAATAGTATACCGCTGGAAAATCCTTTAAACACCAGTGAAGTAAAAACAGATAAATTGTTCATTAGCTTAGACTAGTTACAGTTAAGCAGTTGTTCCTTTTTGTAAAACAAGACAAAGAATAATTAATTAATTTTTTATTTTTTATATTTTTATAAAGACTACAGATCCATTCAATAATGATCCTGTGGGTTTTAATTTACATCTTTGTAATATATACACTTAAAACGTGTACTTTTACCCTGTCTGGGCGTTACACTGTGCACGCACTTACTCTGCTATTCGCTGGTTTACTTCACTAGCTGAAAGAATAATTAATAAAAAAAATTTTGACGGAGTTATGGGATTTTTCTGGGGGATAACAGAAATAAGAATGAGGGTCGCCTAGAAATTTATAAAAAAGGTTTGGAAGCTACTAGTATGAATTATAAACAATGCTAGCGTAGTAAGTTTCGTAATGTTTTAAAATTTATAATAATAATAATAATATTAATAATACCTGCACGAATAAAATCGGTATTGCAAGTGATATAGCTAATGCCCATGTTAATACAATAACTCTCCGCGCTTGACTTATAGTGCAAATATATTTTGCTCTCATTGGATGCACAATTGCATAGTAACTGAAAAAGATTATATTAAATTAAAAATAAAATTGTGCATTTGCAAAATATTAATGAATGATTAATTTCATTCATTAATATTTTGCTTACTTAAAAATGGAACAGGAAATTATCTCTATGATAACTTCTTACCGTTCAATACTAATCGCTGTTAACGTCAGCACCGAGCATATCATGGAAACATTTTGTATGTAATGCACAAATTTGCACAAAAACGAACCCAATGCCCACGTGTAAGAAAACAATTTTGCTACCTAAAACAAAAAGTTAAATTAGTAAATTATAATTGTTTTACGAAAAATGTGAAAAATGAACATTTACAGTAAATGTTAAAAGAAAAGTTAAAATATACAAACAAATCTTCAGCACTTAACATTTTTGTAAAATTTATGCGCAGATATAAATCTCGATTTGAATAAAAAAAAAATATGGTCGTTGAGTATGATTTTATTTACATACATTATACTTATCTAAACAATATAAAATGGAAAAGGATAACATATACTCATGTTTGATGATGAAATAATAATAAAAATTATAACATATGGCTCTAAAATAGCTGAAAGCTTTTCTAAAAATAAATGCTTTTGCATTCATTTCACTTTATATAAATAAATAAAAGTTTTAAAAAATTATAATTTGGTTTTAAGTTGCTATAATGTCTGATCAGGCCCTTTTTATCCTCACTCACCAGCCCTAACAATATAGGGTGAATTACTGGACAATTTTGACAGATGAAAACTTATTTAATTATAATAAGGAAATATTACATTTGTATTAGTCAAGGAATTAGACCACTTCAAAGATTTAAATTAATAGGTTAAACAAAATCAAAATATTTTTAAAATCGATATTAGTTATGACTGGCAACGTTGGCAACAACCAATAAAAATACGCGACTTAAACCCGAAAGTAAGAAAACTTACATCGACCTCAGTCGCGAAAGTCTAAATTCTATACTAACAAATTTCATTGGCCAAAAAATAAAAGAACACAGTAAATGTATGTCTCAGCTTTGCGATCTTACAAAGGCCTTCGATACTATGAATTATAGCATTTTTCTTGAAAAAAAATGGAATATTATGGCTTCAGAAGACCTGCTCTAAAAATCTTTAGATCCTATCTTTAGTTCGTAAACGTCAAAAATTCATGGAGCTCATCAAATGATGTAGAATTAGGTGTTCCCCAAGGGTCAGTTCTCGGGCCATTATTCTTCGTTATATTTCTAAATGATCTACCTCAAAATCTAAACTGTCATGTCACTATCTTTGCCGATGACACAACCCTAACAACAGCTGCGGGAAACAAAACTGATCTAGTTTCCCAAGCTGCGGTAGAAATAAAAAAGGCTAAAGACTGGTTCCAGAAAAACAAATTGCAAGTAAACAAACAAAAAACGACATCTATATTTTTCGAAACGGACGGGTGGGAGCCTGCTTCAGGTGAAGTTAAACCACGTCAAACATCTTTGCCTAAAACTATCAAAAATCACCTATGAAATTCGAAGATTGCGAAGAACCACTGGAACTCAGGCAGCTTAAATCGCTTAATACGCATTATTTCATTCTGTAATGTTATATGGCATTGAAGTATGGGGACATACACCTCACTTAGAACGCGTATTAGTTAAACAAAAAAAAGCATTGAAGGTGTAGCGCAAGATACCTCTTGCCAACCTTTATTCAAAGGGGAAGACTCCAAGTACCACGAGTTCGATTGACTACAAACACCTATCTAAAATTTGACAACATGCTGTACAATCACTATCCAGATGACTGGAAAGGAGGATCTCAAAGAAGATTTCAAAGATCAATCAAAACATATCTACAGGAAAGATCAATATATTCTTTATATGAATTTTTAAATTAAATTGTATATTTACTATTTCTTGACAATGTCTGTACAGGCAAATATCTATCTATCTATCTATCTAGCTATCTATGTATTTAGTTTTTTTGTTTGTGAAATCAACGTTCAAGGATTTAGTTTCGTTTAAGTATATTTCCCACTTTTTTGACCGTATATTTATTTGATTGATGGCTGTCTGTAGTTTTTTTTGTAGATTTAAACCGCCAATATAGCGGTCGGCAAATGCTGCAGTTGGTCGATGATTCAATATTCTTTCCTGAAACCAAATTGGTGTGTTGGGATCAGTCTCTTGGTTTCTATTATTTGTTGCGATCTTTTAAACAAAAGCTTTTTAAATAGTTAGAGTTACGTTTTAGAAGGAAATTGTTTTAGAATTTCTCCACTTATTAAATCAAAGTCTGGGTTTTTTTGGAGTTCATATTATTCTTTACATCCTACACTGTTACCGCAGCGATCTGCTGTTCTTATTGACGAAGTTCTTATAGTGTTATTAATTCTTGTCCTTGATTTTCATTTGAGTGAAGGTTTTTTCTAGATAATCAGCAAATCGATCAGGTTCTTATGTTATGATCGTTATAAAATTGTTGTTACGTCGACTTACTTTGACTGCGGCGACGGCTGCGGCTAGGCACGGCTGTGGCAGCGGTTTGGGTTGGGTTCTTTTAGGGGTCGCTGCTGCTTCTTGTCTTCCAGGGGGTTTAGAGCGCCAATCAATTGTAAGACCGAGGTTATAGGTAATACTTTATTGTTGTAAGAATATACAAATTATTTTCCTCATTGAAGCTATCATCTACTACTTATTTAATTTCCCCAAAACTATGGACGGGATACTTTCTTCAACATAGAGGAATTCCTCCGTTTTGTACGATTAATTGCCACACGGTCTTTCTTACACTTCCTAAATACAATCTTCTCTCGGCTTGAAATTGATAAAATCTGTATACAGACTGACTGTCTCGCGTTATTTTAAAAGTTATCCCTTCTAGAACATTGACATTTCACACGTGACAATTTACAATGCACACGTGATACTTGCCTTATCTAACGAAAATATGGAAAGGCAAAATTGGATATATGACCACATTTTGAATGATACTCCCTCTTTTCTTTATGGATAAAATTCTTTTATTAAATTACATTATTGTACACTAACTTACCTTAATATCTCTGTCTTAAATCAATAAATAGGATAAGTTGGTGTAGATATAAAGAAATGTCTTAAATTTAATTTTCATTCTTATTTTAGATTTGTAATATAAGTATTCTAAAACTGCATATTTTCAAGCAGCACTGCCTGTATAAACATTTAGAAAGTAATTAAAATTATAAACAAAGTTACGTTTGAAGTAATTTATTGCTATCTGAGATTGCTACGAACGAAAGATATATTCAGTTAAAATTTATATAACATAATAAAATACCTTTCTTTTGTCGTTTTTAGGTTTTTTGTTTTTTAAATTTTATTATTCAAACCAAAATTTTAAAATATCAATTTAAATTGTCGTGGTTTATGCACTTGATTACTCATTATGGTAAGGTATTTGGGCTAAAAAAAATGTGCAAATTGGAATTTATAGTGTAACATGTAACATGTAAGCTTTAACGATTTAATTTGATTTAAATTGTCTTAAATTCGTGTTAAAGTCGCGGAAATTGGTTACCAGAATGTTTGTCTCGCTACTAAGGGGAAAATCCTCAAGATCTAAACAGTGGTTATATACTGCGGATGACTAAAAACCTTTTATGAATTAAAAACCCTGTATACGGTTAAAAAACTAGCAAGGTTGATAATTTACAAAAGAAATAAATTTTTTAGACATGAGTAATGTGTTGTGTCCCTTTGCGATATTTTTATGAGTTTCTTGATCGAATTCAATTGCCTCGTGTAAACAACATATCATATGTGCAATTAATTATTTTAACCAGCTGTAAGCAAACTTCCTTGTACATGCTTTTCCTACAAAAATATACAAAATCTTTATTTCTTCTTCGTTTCTTGTTTTGTTATAAAGTGTATTTGGTTTGTTTTGTTATTTTTATTAATTTGCAAGCTTCTAAGTGACAAGTTTTGGTAGATTAGTGTTAAAACTGTATTTTTAACTCCGCTTTACAAACAAGCCCCAAGCTCCACCACGAGAATGGACAAGGATGAGGGATCAAGAAGTTAACTTTCGGGAAAAACTTGAGTTCAGCTCTCTCTGGTGAACCAGAGTTTCGGATTGAAACCACAACGACGGTAAAGGCGAATAAGATAAACTATAATAGGGCGGAAGTGTTTGCTCTGTTAGTATAAGCTAGTATAAAAGCAAATGGAAATATTGGTATCTGAAGACAACTAATTTAGAGAAATAAGGCGTCAAGATAGTTCCCTGTTACTTATAAAAAATCTCAACTGACTAAATAGCCTAAAAAAGGCGAATCACATGGAAAACTACATAAGCTACGAAAAAGGATGATACAAATTGGCACTTGGAACGTTTAAGGAATAAGAGGAAGGATGAGATGAAAAAAATTACCCAGGAATTAAACAACTTTAATTTGGGCATTATTGTCCTAACCTTAACCTTAAAAAAATGAATTGGCACATAAACTACAAACAACTATGTACAAACATTTAGCGACGTTGCAAAACATCAAAGAAAGGATAACACAAAAAAATTTCAAGATAAAATTACCGACTTTTAGCAATGGATAAAAATATAAAAGATCAATATTAACATAAATCAAAAGCTAGTAACTGTTCTCGGGCGACATAAATATCTCAGAATCATACTTTGTTTTCCGCAACACACTGGGCACAATGGAAGCAATCTTTAGTCTGTAAATTCTTATTTAACAATGTAGAGATATGAAGAAAGACGTCCATGCTTTTTTGCTTTTTCCAAAGCATTTGATAACGCCAAACACTACAAACTCATAAAGATGCTCAGAAGAATTGATATTAACGCCAATGATATTCGAATAATGGCTAGTCTCTACTAGAACCAAACCGCTAAAGTTAAAGACGGGATGCGTCTTGTCACCTCTCGTGCTCATTATATATATTCCGAGCAAATCTTTAAAGAGATATTAGAGGTAACATCAGAGTGCAATAAATTAAATGGCGAGACAATTAACAACATAAGATACGCTGATGATGCAGTATTTATCGCAAATGTCAATAACGAACTACAAAGACTAAAGCAAATCATCCAGTCAGCAAACGAAAAATACGACTACGAATTAAACATATCAAAAGCTAAATGCATGATCATGAGGAAAAACAGGAGCCCCTAATCAGTAGTGTAGTGGGGCCGGAACGGATGGGAACGGCGTTTTGGTACTTTTTTAGGAATGCCGGTACTTAATATATAAAAAAAATATAAAAAAAAACTCGTAAGACCCCCCCCTTCCTCCGCTGCATCGGGGCCTTCCGGTACTTCTTTTTTTGGGACTACACCACTGCCCCTAATGCACCTAACAATAACCAACCAAAGCATAGAGCAGGTGGAAACATTTAAATACTTCGGAACAACGTCAAATGGGACCAATCAACAAAATTATGATCAGTAATAAAAAAAAACGATATTTCTCTTTAACTAAAATTGAGGCTAGTAAGGTGCTATGTGTTATCTGTTTTGTTTTACCAAGTAGACATCGACCACAACGGAAGCTACATTAAAAAGGCTAAAGCCTTTAAGATGTTGATTTTTGCCGTATTCTCCGAATATCCTGGACTGATACATTACAAACTTGAAAGATATGCAAAGATAGCAACGTTTATCTTTACCAAAAATCAAATATTTTAGTCACATTAGGAGACAGAATAAATGCCGTATACTTTAGCTGATTGTCTAGGACAAGGACAAGGTGGGTTTTAAAAGAGAACCGTGAAGAAGGCGACATTGATGGCTGTGTAATTTACGTCAATGGTCCGGAGTATCAGCTATCCAAAGTTTCCTTGTTGGCTACTAACAGTCCGTAACCGTAACAGGCAGTAGAAGAAGAATATTTTTCATGCAATATATTTTCCTGAATGGCTAAATATGACAAAAGACCAATTTTGTCGTTATTTATCTAATTTTGAGATTTTTTAAAAGAGACACTCGTCTTTCACAGAGCAGAGCTTGTATTTTATATATCTTTATACAGAATTCGATTAAATAATTTCAATTTACCTTAATAAAAAAAATTCAAAAATATTCACCGACCTACTTATTAGTAGCTTTTACAACAAAGAGAAAATGTGACAAACCGTGAAAATGCTTTGATATTATTAAAGATAAGATTAGATAAGGGCATTAAATCTGATTTTCCATAGATGTTCCTAAAAATTTATTAACGCAGGATTAAGCTTGAATGAATAATTTTTTTTTACAGATAATTAATCAAATCACAATAACCATTACTCATTTCTTCTGGAGCTGAATTTCTATTGAATATCTGATTCTGCTTAAAGATTAAGATAAAATAGTAAACTTTGATTTTAATTGGTTATTTTAATTAGATTTTTTTTACTCAATTATAAAGTCAAAACTTACATATACAACAAAACATTTACACTTTTCACATTTAGGAAATTGGTGATTATCCAGTAACAAATTTTGCTCAGTTAAAAGTATTTTTATATTACGGATAAATGCATGTTTTAAAGATAAATTAAATTTAAAAAAAATATACATACCTTAACGGGTATGCAAAAAACAATTAATAAAAGATCAGATGATGCCAAGCTAGCCAACAACACATTTGTAACACTTTGCATTCTTCTGAATCTGTATGTGGCGAATACAATAAGGCTGTTACCGCTTAAACCAAAACAAAACGTAATCCCATAAACAATAAGAACAGGTGATAGTTCTTCCCAATGAAAAGTAGAATGTGATTCCGTTATATCATAAAGGTATTCACCACTGTACTCGTAGTCGGAGTCTCCAATTTCATTAACCGCCATTTTTCAGGAATGTTACAGAACTAATGTAACAGAATTGATTAAACCATGATTGTGTTATTAGGGGGTTGATATAAAACACATTGTCTCAAGGATTCAATTTATTTTATGCCTCGGTTATTTATTTATGCCTCACTTGTATATTAACTTTATTATTATTTATAAATTGTAATTTAAAAGAAATAATAATTTTCATTTAAAGAACTTTTCGTTTGAAACTGTGTTGTGTGCAAAGTGAACTGTAAGAGAAGCGTCGCGACGCAGGATTATATTGGCTAAGGCTGAACTTAAAATATACTCTTCATCATACATTTTTGATTGAATTGTAATTGCACGTATGCATGTTTTTAAGGGCCAAATTAGCGTTTGATAAACAATGTAATTCAGATAATGTATTTCAAGTGGAATCAAAATATATTTTGTAATCTAAAAAAATGTTTAATGTAACACACATTAATTGAAAGCAGCCGATTGAAATTATATTCTAAATTAAATATAAAGCATTAAAATGTTCACCAAATTGTTATCTTTTGCTGATTCTTTTATAAATTTGTAATTGACATTTCTTGACCCTAAAATATTGCTGAGAATACAATTTCAATTATGTATATAAAGCTGAGAATTTTCAATAATCCTCACACTTCCAAGACCAAGTCATCTAGTCTAAGATGTGGTCCCAATTTCTGCTGTGTGCCTCAGATAAGCAAACTTGTGATAAAATAAATTAATATTTTATTTTACCATTTTTTATTAGTTGGCTTCGCCGCTGCTTCCGACTATGGTTGGAAAAGTAACACCGAATATATCTACAAAGTCCACGGACGCACCCTTACTGGATTGCACGATGTTGCTGACCAATACACCGGTATTGTAACAAAAGCCAATCTTATTATTCGCCCACAATCCGACGGACAATTGGTTGCCAAAATTTCTGATGCTCAATATGCCAAAGTACACGCTCACCTTCCAGAAGGATGGAGAAGCGAAATTACTGAATCCAAATTGAGCTACCAACAATTACCATACAGTGACTATCCCTTCAAAATCATCGTGAAAAAGGGAATTGTACAAGACATTATTGTCAGCAAGGAAGTCCCCAACTGGGAAGCCAACGTAATCAGAAGTCTTGTTAGCAACATTCAACTTGATACCCAAGGTGAACGTGTTATTAAGAGCCATGTTAACCAACTTCCCGAAGAACACTCCAATAGCGCTGTCTTTAAAACCATGGAAGACACCATTTCTGGAAAATATGAAACTTTGTACGACATCACTCCATTGCCTGAATATATCTTGCAATCTCAACCATGGCTTGTACCAATGCCACAAATGAAGGGAGATGGCGAATTTATTGAAATTGTTAAAACCAAGAACTTCAGCAGAGGAGAACAACGTGTAGGATACCACTATGGTATTGGCAACAACGCCGATTGGGAACCAAGCACCAATCAAATGGGAGAATTTTTCCTCAGATCTTCTGTAAGCCGTGCTGTAATTTCCGGAAACTTAAAACGTTATACCATCCAATCTGCTGCAACCACTAACAAAATTATTTTAAGCCCCACTCTTAACAGCGAACAAAAAGGAATGGTTGTCAGTCACCTTAACATGACTCTTTTCCACGTTCAACCAGCTTCCAGCCAATTCCCAGAAATTCAACATCCTCAACATATTGGATCTCTCGTATACAGTTATAACACCCCTTTCTCTGCCAATCATGAAGCAAGAAAAGGAGTTCAACATCAAGGCAATGAAGAATATGAATACTCCAGCGAAGAAGAACAAAGCCAAAGACGTCATTACAGACAACGCCGTTCAATTGATTCTTCTGAAGAACAAGAATACGAAAACACCGAGTCTCAAGATAGATGGACCCAAGAAGAACCCAGATTAAGCCATGCTCCAGAAACTCCACTTCTTCCCATGTACATTGGCTACAAAGGAAAATCCATCAAAAGTGCCCAAAGTGTAAATGTTGTTAAGGCCGCTGAAAAACTTGCACAACAAATTGGAAAGGAAGTTCAACATCCCGAAACCATCCCTCAAGAAAAAACTCTTGCCAAATTCATCATCTTGGCTCGCCTTACTCGTCTCATGAACGAAAAAGAAATGCAAGAAGTAGCTCGTCAACTTTACAGCAATGACAAATCCAAATCAAACGTTGATGCCTGGAGAGCTTACCGTGACGCAGTAGCTGAATGTGGCACCGGACCAGCTTTGCTTACCGTACAAGACTGGATCTTAAACAAAAAAATCCGTCATGAAGAAGCCGCCGAAATTATTGCCACTATTGCTTTATCCGCTCGCCAACCAACCCCAGAATACATGCGCACCTTCTATGCTTTAGCTACCAAAGAAGAAGTTAAATCTCAAGCAATTCTTAACGATACCGCAATCTTATCTTATTCATCTCTTGTACGTAAAGTTTACGTTGACAAATCTTACTCCCATAACCAATACCCAGTACAAAGCTTCGGTTCTTTCCATAAGAGCAATAGCGGTAAACAATTTGTTAACCAAGAATTTATTCCATACTTAAGACAAAAACTTAACCAAGCTGTTGAACGTGCTGATAGTCACAAAATTATGGTATACACCCGTGCTCTTGGAAACGTTGCACACCAAAAGATTCTTGCCGCTTTTGAACCCTACCTCGAAGGAGAAAAACCTGTCTCCCAATTCCAACGCTTGCACATGGTTCTTTCTTTGGATAAACTTACACAAGTTCATCCTAAGATTGCTCGTTCCGTTTTGTACAAGATTTACCAAAATGCTGGAGAGACCCAAGAAATTCGTGCAGTTGCTGTATTCCAACTTATGCGTACCTGTCCACCAGCCAGTATGCTTCAACGTATGGCTCAATACACCAATGTTGACACCAATGAACAAGTAAATGCTGCTGTTAAGACAGCCATTGAATCTGCCGCCCAAATGGAAGGTGAAGACTTTGCTGAACTGTAAGCAATATTATTTTTTTAACCTGATGATTTCTTATTTTATAAATTTTTATAGCGCTGAAAACGCCCGCTCTGCTGAACCTTTGTTAACCAAAGATACCTATGGCTTACATTATTCCCGCAATTATCTCCGCAGCTACGTTGTCGATGAAATGAACCTATTGTACAAACAAGATTTCTTCACTATTGGTAGCCAAGAAAGCGTCTTCCCTAAGGGAATCAAATATTACCTTCGTTCTGAACTTGGAGGAGTTAAACACGAACTCATCAACGTTAAAGCTATGGTTTCCAGCATTGATGTTCTTACCAATGTTTTAAAACAACAAACTGAAATCCACCAACAAAAACAACAACAACAAAGCCAAAACTTCCAACAAGCTAAAGAAAATAAATTTTCTAGCGAATCCATTTCTCGTTTGCTCAACATCCAAAACGAAGAATATGAACAACTTGAAGGAAAATTACTCTTGCAATTGGGAGGTGGAGCTGCCCGCTTCTTCTCTTTCAACAACCGCACCATTGAAATGTTACCACAAGGTAGGGAAATCCACATTTTTTATTATTCTTTGATATTTATGCATAAATTTTTCAATTAGTTATTCGTGAAATCGAAGAGGCACTTCGTCATGGAGAAGAATACCACTACACTAAATACTTGAACCGCAATGAAATGACCATCAGTTTCCCAACTGATATGTCTTTCCCATTCGTTTACACTTTGGATGCCCCAACTCTTTTACACATCCAAGCTAAGATTCAGGCTACCGCCGAACCAAAAATCAGCTCTGGAGACAAGATCCATAAACCACATACTGTTAATGCTCAATCTGAAATTCGCGCAGTTGTTTCTACCAAAATCCAAGCTAAGATTGGTTTCGTTACTCCATTTGACCATCAAGAATATATCAGTGGTGTAGACAAGAATATCCACATCAACTTGCCAATTAAATCTGAAATTGAAATTGACATCAAGAATAAACAAATGCGCGCTCAAGTTCAACCAATTAAACATGAAAAGAATACCCAACTTATCCATTACAGCATGTGGCCATACACCGCCAAAAGAGATATCCTTAACTTGGAACCTATTACCGATTCAGTTGCTCATATCGTTTATTCTGAAAGCGAACCTCAGACTCAATTCCAAGCCGTAGTTGGACAAGAAACTGGATTGGCCTTCCGTGTTGAATATACTTCTGAACAAAAGTTCGCTGATGCCCAATGGCTTTACGAACAATACAATCGTCATGATGTCATCTCCGCTTTAATGGCTCCAGTTATGGATGAAACTATTCAACATACCAAACTTGATATTGAATATGCTGCAGACAAATCTTCTGCTCGCAAAGTACAAATCCGTATGGGATATGAAAAGAGATACGAAAGCGAACACAGTAACGAAAGTGGTTCAGTCAATGCCGAAATTCACCAATTCTCTCAACTTCCCGAAGAATCTAAGGCTCGCCAACAGCAATTCGCCAAGATGGTTGCTTCCGGAATCCACAGCGCCGATGTCTGCGTTTATGACGTTGCTATTGAATTTGACGGACACAATAAAGTAGAATACACCGCTACTGCTGCTCTTGCTAGTGGACCTGTTGATGACAAAGCTCGCTTTTTGTTGTATTTGAAAAAACACTCTGCTAACCCACAAGAATGCAAACCCTATGAAGTTGCTATGTCTGCTAAAGCTCGTGTACCAAACACCAATGGTCTTGACTTTGTATATGCTTTGAAATTCGACCCTACCACTACTGCTCAAGTTGAACTCGCTTTTGGAGAAGATCTCCAATCTGCTACCAAAGTACATATGGAAGCCAAACTTGAAAAGAGTGAAATTCGTAAGAGATATTTACAAAGCCTTCCTCGCGCTACTGAATGTCGTCGTGAAATGGAAGAAGGAAACAGACAACTTTCAGCTTGCGCCAACATGACCGCTGAAGCTAACCTTATGGACCGCGTTCATATCAAACTTCATTACGAAAACGTTTCCGACAGAGTACGCAATGTAACATACAAAGTTTACAACGGCCTTCGCTATCTTGGTTACTTCTACCTTGACGAAAACATGGTTAACCCAATTAAAAGTGTTAAACATAATGAAATTGATTTCGTAGCTCGTTTCGAACCTGATTTTGAAACTGTTAACATCACTCTTAGAAACGAAAATATGGAAACTCAATTGGATCAAATTCGTGTGAGCAACTGGGCCAAACAAGTTGTTGCTGTTCACCCTGTATTCCCAGTATACTCTCGTGTAATGGGAGAAATTCTTGATTTAGATACCTACAGACGTAAGTATTACCAGTAATTGATATTAAAATATAAAATAATTGTTTTAAATTTTTAGCAATTTGCGTTGTTGATAAGTCTGCAGCCAACACCTTAGACAACAAGACCTACCCAATCAATCTTGGACATGAATGGACTGTTATGTTCCAATATGTACCTACCTTTGCCAGACAACACTCTCAATACCAAAAATACCAACAACAACAACAAGAACAACAAATTGAACAATATGTTGTGCTTGTCCGTGACTCCAAATCTGAAGAATACGAACAAGAAATTAAGATGGTTATTCGTACTCCTGAATCTCAAGGACAGGTAATGGAAGTTGACATCAAACGTTCCGAACATCAAGAAGAATACTCTGGTTCCCAACCATGCGCTAAAGTCTACGTCAACCAAAAGCAATACCAATACAACGATAAGAAGAGTACCGACATTGAAGGAGGACTTCTTAAGATTTATGCTCTTCCTAACGGTGAAGTTAAAATCGAAGTACGTGATTCCTACTACATCATCTACGATGGTAAACGCGTTAAGCTTACCGTTGTCCATGACAAATTCCGTGATGCCGTCCGTGGTCTCTGCGGAACTTTCTCCGGTCAAGAAAGCGATGATTTCCTTACACCCAAAAACTGCATCGTTCGCGATCCAACTGAATTCGTCAATGCCTATGTATTAGAAAACGCACAACACACCCAATACAAATCTGAATGTTACTACGATGAAGTTGTATACGCCAATGTAATTTCCGACTATGATGCTGGACGTACCCAACACCAATACAAACATCAACGTCATCCTGAAAGCTACAGAACCGAAAGCGATAGTTGCACCAAACATCAAACCCGCTACGTAGTTGAAGAACATGGAGATAGCATTTGCTTCACCGTTCGTCCTCTTCCAGTTTGCAAGAACTCTTGTAATGCTAGCAATTACATCAAGAAGAGTGTCCCAGTACATTGCTTGCAAAAGGGAAGCGTTGCCGATCTCTGGAAAAAACAAATCGAAAAAGGTGCCAGCCCCGACTTTAGTCACAAAACCCCAAACAAGACCCTCAAAGTCGATGTTCCTGAATCCTGTTCCAAATACTAAAATGTTACGATATATATATTTGATTTAACAAACCATGTAATATAGAAGCATTCAAAAAATGTAAAAAAAATAAATATTTTTCTCACAGAAAATTTATAATTGCCTTAACTTGAAAAAGATAAATTGAAAATGCTACCTACCATCTAAATTCTAAAGTGTACTTAAAAATACATAATTTTAATCTGTTGTACTGGGCGGTCCATTACACCAAGTCTTCATTAATGGTTAATAACCACGTGAATTGAGCTACATTTGATATTTCAACGGATATTTTACTGAACTTTTAAATTGTGCTATTTATTGTGACTGGTGGCCAAAATATAAAAGTTGGGCTAAACAAAAACCCTATTTTGCCCAATGAGTCTTTTAGAACGAGTCAACAAAAGATAATAAATACAGAACCACCAAAGCAAGATAATGTGTGGTCAATGTGTGGTCAACAGCTCAACAAGACTCTTATTTTTCTTCTTCTTCTTCTTTAGCCATTTGATGTCCATTTTCGGACTTCCGTGGCCGCCATTCAATCCTGTACTATCTACTCCATTTTACTTTCTTTATATCGTGCTGTCTTTGTTTTTCTTGGGCGCCTTACTTTATCTGTTCATCTTTCTAATTTTAGTCTGGCGTTGAGTTCTGCAATAAGTTCCGCAAAATCGTATATCCATGTTGCTTTACGGATTTACTCATTCCTTATGTGGTCTCTCAGACTTACCCCAAGTATTCCACGTTCCATCGCGTGTTAGGACACCTTAATTTGTTGATGCTTCGCGTTGTGAGCGTCATGGTCTCTAGGCCATATATTATTACTGCTATAATGCGCATTACCTAACGGCATGTCTTTATTTTTTGGGGTAAAGACCAGTTTGCTGAAATTATATAAATTCGTTTATATTGATAAAGGCGGCTATGATACACTCCTTTCTCCAGCAAATAGTAAAGAAGTTTAACAAAATTTTAACCAAAGCATCTCCAGATCTCCCGCCAGGAGTACAAAGTATGCGTTTTTTTTTATCAAGATTGCGTATCTTGGTGGCAGTAAATCAATTAAAGCGTTTTTAATATGGATGGTGGTGGGTTGCATTTTATTTTGTTTGGTATTCATTCGTCTTTTAATAGTTTTTTTGAGTTTTTGGATTATTTAATAACCAATTACATGTATATTTCTAACGTACCTTCTGGAAGAAAATGTGAATGTGACCGAGTGCGAGTACAAATTAAAAAGTACGTCAAGCGTGTGTATTGTCGCCACTTCTCTATAACAGCTACGCAAAAGAACGAAGCGCTAAGTTAAATACAAATACCAATGAACGGCGAAATCTTGAATAACATCTGTTATGTCAACGAGATCGTCATGTGTTTAGTTCACTTGCGAATCCTCGTTAGTACAGCGGCCGATGTCCATGAAAAATATGGTTAGTGCATGGTGATAAGTAAGGAACACGCAGCAACTAGACATGTTGCAGTTGGAAACCAATATATGGAAAAAGTTAATTATGATAATTATATTGGATGCACATCAACGAATTGTGAGATAAGTCCCAGAAAATCCGTTGCCACATTGAAAAAGCCCCAACGGCATTCAATGGAATGAAAAACTATTTACATTAAAATCAGAATGATGCAGTTCTATATGTTTCCAATATATCCAAAAAACTGGCTGTGTTTGAAAAGTAAATATACTCAAAATTTCATAGACAGATCACATATCAAATATGGACGGCTGATTTTCCAGGAAAACATGTGTGGAAAGAGAGGCCCAGGTCAACGAAGTATTGCTGGTGGAAGTACCCGAGACAGTGGTTAGAAAAAAGAAGTTAATAGTTGTTTCAAGAAGAGAAAAGAATTTTTTTTCAGCACATGCCTTTCACTTTTTAAGTAAATTATTGCACCGTTTAATCACACCTCCAACATTATGATGCAATATATTGCATAAAAATATAGGGTGTTTCACACTAAATTATTACACCGTCCAAGTACATCCCAATATGAATGGACTTAACACCTCAATAAATTTTTGAGTAACGGGTCAGGTGTTAAAACATTTAAAGGATAAATATCTTTTAAGGTGACTTTCAAACTACGAGAGCAGAAAAATTAAAGTTTTTAAAGCATTCGGGTCCTCAACATGCAGTATACTCTTGGATTTTATTTATGTAACGAAATAAATTAGTAAAACAACACTAGTACACATTAAAAAGATTTATAGTTAATAAAATAATGTATGGTATTAAATAAAAAAATAAAACAAATTTAAAAAAAAAATTTTTTTTTAATTTTTTCTTTTGAGTTGGCAACCTTAATTTTGGTCCGCCCCTGTTTTTATTTCTGGGTTGCAGTTTACCAACCTCACCTACCGAACACAGACGTTAGACAGACGGCTGGCGCCTTTTTAGTCTTATCCAGTTTGGTTTGTCGGTTGCAGTT
>JARJDX010071453.1:0-12148 GCA_030264735.1 Gymnusa sp. GC000175 | reverse complement strand
CCTCATTCAGAAAAAGTTGATTTCGAAGTGGTGTCTGTGTGTCTGTCTGTGTGTCTGTCTGTCTGTGTGTCTGTGTCCTCTCTACAGCCCAGACGGCTAAACTGAACATCCTGAAAATTCATATTTAAGCTTTTAACAAAAATTGGAAGGTCCCAGTGACTTTTGGCTAAAATCCACCAACCGGAAGTGGTGGTTTATTGGTGAAGTTTTTCGGTTTTTTGCAAATATTTCAAAATTTGTTGAGTTTATGAAAAAAACATAAGAGTACAAAAGTATGTAAAAATAATAATAAAAATTTTGTTTCCATCATTTTTTCAGTTAACCCAAAAAACATCTCAAATTAGTAAATGAAAGTCTTGTGGTGACCACACCTCCATTTTTTTTTCTGGAAAGTTGGTTTTGGTTAGGTATACTTGAGCAGTGGGCCGGGAGATTTTTTAACACTTTATGTATATACAAAACATATCTATAGTTATCGCAACTCTATAATACAAATGCACAAATACCAATTATTTTTTCTTACTCTAACAAAATGTGACAGTTAGTACTCTAATAATAAATTTTGTTAATGTTATTCGTATCTACTTGATTTAAAACTAAAACACATAATATTTTTTATAATTTTTTATTCTGGCGTAGCTTTTTATACGTGGTTAGAACGAAGAGAAATAGGTTTATTTAATTATGAAAATATCAAATATATAAAAACAAGAAAGTTGCTATTAATATCTCGGAAACCGCAATCTTGAATTTTATTTTGACAGCAGTCTTAAGTTTCCTTCATTCAATCAAGTAAATCTCATACAAAACTTTTTTGTATCTTTTTTAATAACGAAAAAATTTGACTATTTAGAAATTCACGATTTTCAGTTTTTTTTTTTAATAATTTCTTAAACTGGAGTTTTGAAAAATTCTCAGTAGAATCTAAGTCCACACAGAAATCTACACAACATTGTCCATTTAACCAAGGTATTTATCTTTAATAATAAGAAAGATTTCTCCTATGGTAGGCCACTCAATACAGTAGGCCACTCAATATAACAAAAATTAAAACTTATTTACATCATAATTTTAAAAAAAATAGTCTTTTATGTTTTGCCAAAATAAAATTCTTCCATAATGCTGCTTTGTAAAAACGCGGACCCCCTATTGTTGGCTCGCGGACAACAGTTTGGGAACTGCTGACCCAGAATAACCAGTTGAGTATAAAATCCTAACAAATACAATAATTATCTAATAAATAAAAAAATGTATTTGTAAACTTTTTTGACTTATTAATATAATTTTTTTAAGTTGCCATATTTATTTATTATTACCAATATTTCGTATGCCATTGAAAAGACCATTATCAAAATTATGGCGTAAACAAAATCACCGATGATCAACATTAATTAAAATAAAAACAGACAAAATCTTGTTTAATAGAAATGAATGTTCTGTGAGTACATATTAAACTTATTATAATTATTAATTGTTGTGAACTTTAGATCCACTTTTTCCACAGCACTCTAAATAAATAAAATATTTAATGAATTTACTAGGATATAATTTTCTCTTAAAATGGCATTTTTAAAAAATTATACACATAATTCCATTTATTACACGTGGAATAATCTTAATGTAATTTTAATCTATTTGTAGGTGTAGGTACGACCACAGCGAAGAATAAAGCTAATGATAAAATACTACCCCGACCTAGTATAGATACATATGTGTCTAGTAGACCAAGTGTTGCTTTTGTAAAAGGGGTGTATTTTTCAGTGAGGGTGCGCGCACAAAGTGTCTGGATGGATGTAGCCCGTTAGCACGTATTGGAAGGACAATTAGAAATAATGAAGATTACGCCGGGCCTTAGCATGATCTATGGCTGCACTCTCTGTGTCTGCTCATACGTTTCAAAATAAAAAGGGCGCTTTTTTTATTAGAAGATATATGTATAGTAGTGAAACATCGTTAGTTTACTTTTGTTAAATTGAAATTTTTCCCCCAATTACACGTTCCAAATACAAACTTTTACATTAGCTTTTTGTGCAACGGCATTATTTGTAATGCACTTTTTTAAACCTTCTTTTACATTTATTAAGAAAATAACCAAGCAACGCGCGCGCAATTTAAAAACTTTTTTTAAAGAAAAATTCCGCCGCATTTAAATCAATAATTTGGCCAATTACCTTCTTACATCGCCATGAACTCCATATAAAAACGACGAATTATATTTCTATTAGCTAATAAGTATAATATTTATTTGTGCTTGATGTGTGTGTATTATATAGAGGGAGGAAGAGAGTTAGATGTAGGAAGAGAGCAAATAAACGCGAGTTCATCCGATATATAAATCTTGATCAAGATAAATCAAAGGACACAGATTGCAGTAAATTAGACCGAAAATGTGTCGCTACGAAGAGTATATAGAAGGAAAGTGAAATGACAATATTTGCAGCTAAGAAGGGATGAAATTAAAAACGTGCTTAGTTCTCGTCTCACGCCCCATAAACCTCACTCTAGCCGCTAATCAACTGCTTGCCATTATAATTTATATTACACCTTCAGTAAATTATATCGAAGAACAAAAAACGCCGTGCCATATTCAACAATTTTAATTAAAAATGAAAACAAAAAAACTTCCGAATATTAAATCAGCTCGATTTATTTATAACAAAACAAAACCATTTATTTTAATTTAGTCATTGTGCCCTTTGAGAACTATTAAATTTTCTTTTGCTTAACTAAAAATTTTGAAATGATTATAAAAAAATTGTTATAAAGAAGGCCCTAATTGATTTTTTATAATGCATGAATCGTTTTGAAAATTGATTCAAAACCACTTAGAAATTGACTGCAATTTTTTTAACGCTTTAAACCACTATACAGGGTGGACAAAAAGTCTGGAAACGGTCAAATACACTCCCATTATTACAAAAAAACAACAAACACGTGTTTTATATTAAAATAAACTATTCAGATATGCTAAAGTGGTAAAAAAAAATTTATTTATATTTTTTTGTGATTGTAAATACTGCAACTAAGAAAAATTGCCATTTCGCAAAATTGCACTTGTTCGAATTTGACATAAACCTTCAACAGGGCGCCAATATTCAAAATGTTTAAAACCGCTAGTCTAGGCCAGTTTGCAACAACAAACTCTTTACAAACTACTGCAAATTTGCACCTAACTAAGGGAGTATTTGTGACATTTTTAATATATAATTTCCTGCCGGATCAAAATATCTCAAAACACAGAAAGCATAGAATGCTGAAATTTGGTATACATGTAGCCTTTAGCTCAAAGGGATGTTCAATTATGTTTTGATTCCGGGAACTTTTCAGGATCAAGTGTTTTTTAAAGTGTATATTAGGAAAAATTTAGGCAACTTTACTCTTCCTAACACTATGAGATATCTTATCAGTGTCGATTCTAATCTAAAATTCAAGACGAAAAAGTTTCAACAGAGAAATTGCTAGAAATTACATTATTTGCAAGTAAAGTTAATTATTTAAACTAATTTTTTTCAGCGTATATTTCTAAAAAAAATGTTGGCGATTCAAGCTAAGCGATGTGCCCTCTAGCGGAGAAAAATTTACTTGTTCCGTAATGGGTACATTATTTAATTTATAAGTGTTTACTTATTTAAATGATATTTACAAATTTACCAAGCATAAAAAACACCCAGAAAAGAGCCGAGCCACAGAAAAACACAAAAAAAGCACCAAGTTACTATTATTATAATCTGTCATAACCTTATTTTACCCATTTAGAGCAATAAAATATGGCGGCAAAAATTAATTTAAATCGCCTATATGAAACAAATATCAAGTGCTTTATAATCAATTAATGAAAGATCGAAGGAAGGCATGACACAAGAAAACATCTCAGTCAAAAAGTTGACTATTTAAAAAGATAGTAAGCTAACTACTGATCATGAGATTGGTCGTAAACATCTCAGAGCATTTAATTTTAAACTAAACAAGTAAAATATTTCCAAAAGTAGACATCTAATGATAAAGTATTACTAACAAAAGTTTAAGAGTTTAGGGGGCGACATTTGTAAAAATTATTTGCCAAGGCTTCAACGCTAAAATCATAAATAAAACCACAATTTTTTTTTATTTGAATTTTACGGGTAAAAATAATAACTTTTACTTAAAACAGTTTTATAATTATATAAGTTGGGGCTGTAATCGCAACAAAAAAATTTCGCAAGATTTGTTTTTTTCTGGGATAACAGCGTCTCCTACGATGATTACAAAAAAATTGCTTTTAATAAAATTTATTAATTTTTTTTTACAAAATCCAAATCTTTTAAAAAAAGTGGGGGTTCCGGTTTGGAAATATAAAGATGCCCTTCGCCACACATTAAGAATTGGAAGCTTTATATTTTTAAACGGAAACCTTCATTTTTATTGCAGATTCAGTTTATATCAAAAGACGTAAATTTTACGAAATTTTTTTTTTGATTTTATCGTAAGTGACGTAAGTAATCGAGGAAAAATCAAATCTTGTGATAGTTTCTTCCTGCAACTACAGCGCCAACTATGATAATTACAAAAGAGTGTTAAATAAAAGTTCCATAATTTTTACCGTAGAATCCGAATCTGCAATAAAAAATTGGGATTTTTTTGATTTTAGAGTTGGCTGCCTTTCCCGCCCACCAAGAATGAGCGCAAAGAAGTTTGACAAAATAAAATGTCCCCCCTCATTTTTTTTTTTTAAATTTGTCATTCGGTGTTTACTCTCCGAGATATATCACTTGTCCAGGTTAACTGCCGCACTAAGTATATGCATTCAAATATTTATCAAATAATGTCCTTCTTTGCAAAAAAAAAAATACAGGGTGTTCCAACTAAAGTTTGACCTGCTGTTTTCTCAGTAAATGTAATAATATTTCAAAAATTGTTAATCACGTCGATTTTATTTCCAAGGAGAACAATACTTATGCATAGTTTTACCTTTATAGCTTCATTCCTTAAGCACCCAGAGCCACGCCCCAAAAATGAGAAGGGGGTGAAGTAACACATCAAATTAAAGCTCACCGCTTAGACTTCTACACACAATCAATGCAACAAACTTTTGAAAAAAAAAACCCACCCTTAACTTTTATATAGTTTGACAAATTATGAGTGTCATGTTTTTACTTAAAAAACAAAAAGAAGTAATGACTTATTTACCATAACATTTAACAGTCAAATCTTCAGTAAATCTTAAAGATTTTTTGAAAATGGAGCGGTGGCCGATTGAACAAAGAAATGCTTGTGTAGATCATTTTATAAGAGCGAACTCAATTATTCAAACTCAGAGGTGGTTTCGACAACAATTTAATTTTCGAGCGCCCCAAATTGTAGGACAATTGCAAGATGGGTTAAAAAATATCGTCGAACAGGTTCTTGTAAGGAGACTAAACTTGCGGAGAGGAATAAAACTGCTAGAACACAAGGAAATTTTTTGCAAGTTAGGAACAGAATTGAAGAAAATTCCAATCAATCCGTGCGACGTTTATCACAGCAAGATGATATGACGTGAGTCGGTAAGAACAATATTAAAGAATGATTTACAATTTCGGCCTTAGAATAGATGTCTATGGGAGTGTTATGAGAGTTCCTTCCTGGTCAACTGATTTTCCAGCGTGGGCCTGTTGTGGCCTCCTCGCTTTCCGGATTTGTCGGCTTTGGATTATTTCTTATGGGGTCATATTAAATCTAAAGTTTATTAGAACATCCCTGAAACCCTGGAAGATTTAAAACGAAACATTCGACAAGCTATTGGTGAGATTTTACCAGAAATGTGACAGCGTGCGATACGTTTATTGTTGCATCGATCTTAGTCATGCATGGAAGCAAACGGAGGTCATACGTTTGATGTAATTTTTAAATATTAATTGTTAATTTAGGATTAAGCATTTAACTTGTTATTAAACTTTATATCTTACTCTACAATATTCAACAAAAAATATGTGTCCAACTTATTTCGATTTTTGATAATTGCACTTTAAAATCAGGACACTCTTAATTTGTCACCCGTTACAATAATATAAACTACTTTTAAATGCTTTTCCTACGTTTTGAATTATTTCTGAAGTGATCAAACCCCATTTCACGATAATATGGGTAATTTAGCAAAAACCAACCTTGGATTTTAAGTAACCCCACAAAAAAATCCAATGAGGTTAGGTCAGGTTACCACCATAGGGGTGGGATTTTTAAACAACATATTTGTTAAATTGCATTGTTGTGTTTTTTTTACCTTAGTTTTCTTGCAAAAGTCTGTGCAGTTTTTCTTAAAAACGAATTAATGAAATTTAAAACTAAATGTATATCTGTTTAGAGGATACAAAGAGCTTCAATTTGATGTGACACTTGATCAAAATTTAAGATTTTAAGGTGCGTGGCTGTGGGTGATAAAGGGATGAAGGTATAAAGGTGAAACTACACCCAAGTATTGTTTCCCTCAGAACTAAAATCGACGTATTTTAGCAATTTCTTGAATCTTAACTGAGAAAACAGCGGGTCAAATTTTAGTTAAAACACCTGGTATATAGTAGTGTTCGCAACCCTATATTATAAATTATTATTTAAAACATGAATTGTAAATTTAATTTTTTTAGACGTTTTACTTTCATTTACAAAGTAAAAGTAAGTTTGTGACTTCCCTTATTCAGAAAACTTTGTTTTTGAAATGGTGTCTGCCTGTGTGTCTTCTCTAAAGCCCAGACGGCTAAACTTATCTGCCTAAAAATTCATATTTAAACTTTTACCCGGAAGTGGTTGTTTATTGATTCGGTTATTCGGTGTTTTGGAAATATTTTAAAAACTATCAAGTTTATGAAAAAAAAACATAAAAGTATAAATGTGTTTAGAATCAAAGTTGCAACAAATTTTGCTTTTAATATTATTTTTTTAAATTTAACATTTTAAGAAGTAACGTATGTGTTAAATTCGTTAATGAAATTCGTGTGGTGATCCACCTCCATTTTATTTATAAATTTTGCATTTTTATTAAAAAAATGTATAATTATTTTAGAATATAATTTAAAAAAGAAAAATTCCTGTTGTTATTTTTAAAAGTATATGTATGGGTATGTCCGCTAGTAAGACAATAATTGTAAAGAAAGAAATTATAACATAAAATGTGAAAAGTACTATATGTTGACGGTAATAAAGTCTGTAATAAAGTATAATTAAAAGGAATTATTTTTAACGTGGCAAGCACCCCGAGCTTAAATATACGATTTGTTATTTTGATTTATCAGAATAATTATTTAATAATGTACACTTAAATCAGTGGACCTGTTATATGAAGCCAGTAGATTCACACTTTATTTCGGCATGAATTCAGAGAACCGCTGTAGTAAAGCGTATGCTAATTCCCCTATTATATTCAGTGCTATATGGCTTTTATTAGTTCAGACAGAAGGCCAGATCGTGATCCTTCTCACATTTATGGGCTTAGAGTAGGAACGATGTATCCTTGCAGGGTCGAGGTGAGAAGCGATTATACACCCACGACCTGGTGTAATTGTGTACGTTCGTGAGACGAGACCTGACCTGAGGCTTTCCAGTGGTACCAACAAAACCAATCAAATCATTATAAAATTGACACTTTATGAACCACAAATATTTTATAACCTTTTAAAATTTAAATTACTCGGCTTAAATAAAATTTAAAAAATTTAAAGCTTGATGAATTGAATTTAATCATTTTTTTTTTAAATAAAGTGATAAAGTTGCTGATTGGATAGTGTTGAATTGGGTGGGTGCTTAATTGAGTTTTGCGTCGTTTTGAGTAAGTTAACGAAAGCTCTAATTTAAACTGATTTGGTACCTCTGTGTGAGATCCATAATTGTATAAAATTATGCTACAAAACTACATATATAAGATCAAGAACTACAGAATAATTATTACATCGAGATTCGAGATTATAATTATAGTCTTAACTTTGTAACTACAGTCCGTCAAGTGAATAATGTGAGGAAATGTTGGAAAAATTAAAGTCGACATTTATGATGTTCGGCTAGGTAGAACCACAATGGTACACTTTACAGCAGACCCTGCCATTGTAGGATAGCATCGATCCTCATCGACAGCAGCAACGGCTTCAGGACGAGAATTGAACAGGTCGCTTGGAATTGAGGTGATACTAGACCTGGCCTAAAGCGAATTCACGGATACAACTTAAATTATATACAGATTTTATCCGCGATCATTAAGATTATTAAGGGCGGCGCAGCCAGTCAGCCAGGTATTGTTCAACTTGATGTATCGGCCATATGTTTGTTTGTCTGTCCGCAATCTACTAATGTACGACATACCTTAACATACTTTGATTGTTTTAATATTAGTAATACGTCGATCGCTATCTATATTAAATCAATATCGGTCGCCATCAACTATATTAAATTAGATTTGTTTACCCAATATGAATTAGGAACAATGCAACAGTCATTAAAGTCATTAAACATTAATAAAATTATACACCAGACAAATACTAAACATAATTCTTTATTAATAAATGAAATAAATTATTTATAAAAATTACTACCACTTGCAAAAGAAATATTTCTGCTCTAATTTTAAAACTTATTTAATTGTTGAATTATTACAACTAAAAATTTTATTAAAAATTAATCCATTTTTTTGCTAATAAAATTATCATTATTTTAGTTATAAATTAATACCATGAATTTGCAATAATTTTTCAACAAAAACATAAAAAATATGTTGTAATTGTTGAATTTTATTAACGAACAAAAACAAAATCACACGTCCTTTCACAAGTAATAAAAAAAATAATCACGATCAGAATATAATGAAAGCATTAATTTCTTTGAACCTTGCAAATGTACAAGATCCGCGCATAATTATTCTAAATCAGCGCGTTAAATACTACAACTTTCTATTTTGCACTTTCCGGACAATTTTCATACAAAAACCTAACGGATATATCATGCAGCGTGCCTGAAGATGAATAATCTTAGTTTAAATTACCAACCCCATTAGTCAATTTTATGTTTAATTAACTTTTTAATTACACCAGAATAATTGGATTGAAATTCCTACCTTTGACAGACAGTTAAAATGGAATGACCAACAATAATCTCTTTTTTATAGCAAATGCCTCACCTGCAATACAAAAAAATCTGTTTCAGTTTCCATAATTAAGTAATTATTAATTAAATGTAATTCTGAAAATGTAATTAACACAGATCTGGATTAATATCCCAATTAAACCTAAATAATTATTTAGGTATTTTGAATTCACTATATAAAGTAATCAATTTTATGTTTTATATTCTAAAAATTACAAACATTTTGTTGTTAATTATTGTTCTAGTTTTATACTTTAATTAAAGAATTTTTATCACAATTAATGCAGAGCGTAGCATGGCCCAAAGTATGGATTTTTAAAATATCAAATCTATTGTATATTTAGTAGAAATTATGAGTGCATTTTTAGTATTTGTGCAAATAATCCAAAAAAAAAAATAAAGGTAATAAGAAAAAATTGAAAAATTTTTAGAAATAAAATTTTCAAGTAGTTTTATCATAAAAAAATATATTAATAATAATATGCACCAAGTTTAATTTACGCCACTTTAGTCACGAGTTTTATGTTAATCATGAGCGACAAGAAGCGGGCGTGCGTTTAATAAATGTGTCTAGAGAAGTTTATAAAACGCGTTACACACTGTACTTTTTTTACAACAAAATATCCAACTTTTTTATTAAACGTCAATTTCAACATAACATACAAATTTAATACGAAACTGACAAACGTCAAAGCAGCAATTTGGTTTAAGGCTAGATATGTCAAAAAAATAATTCAAGCCGTGTTTAATAAAACTTTGAGCGTTTTTTAAGTTTATATTTTTATAAAAATTGAAAATAAAACTTCAAAAAGTAAACCCTCCTTAAAGTTCTTTAAAGAATTGAGGAGGCAAGCCGGTTTCTAACAACAATATTAACCAGAATAGTAATAATGTACAGTTCGGGAAGTGAAGTACAGATAATGTTTATATTTCTGCAGCTCTAACAAACAAATTAAAAAAAGAACTGTCTGAGTCTTTACGTATTTAAATAACAAGTTGGTATCCACCATTATCACTATAGCTAAAAATTTAACCTTATTTCAACCTATTACCGAATAGTTGATTAAAAAAATTTTAAGTTGGCAAGCCTAATGATTTTTTTTATAAAATAGTTGGCAAGTCTAGTATGCTTTTAAACCGAAAAACCTTACAAAGGTTAAATACAATAAGACGGTAACCCCAATTCTTACAAAAAATAAAAATTAAAAAAATTTTTTTTTTTGAAAAAAGTTGGCAACCCATTTTTCTAAAACAATTGGTAATCCTATTTTATATGTGTATAAAAGAAAACCCTAATTTTATTGAAAAAGGTAAATTAAATTTCTCAAGTAAGCAACCCTATCAACCCTATCATGATTTTTCATAAAAAAATTTGCAATCCTAAATTATGTATAAAGAAAAAAATTGGTAACTCTAGTTTGAATGAAATATGGTGGTAACCCTAATTCCGTGTGGTGGATTCACTCTAACTGTAGGACAGGGTTGGTTATAATAAAACTATATAATAACCCTAATCTATTTTGGTAAAAACCAATTACCTTGTAATAGACTTGTTGATTAAAAAAAAGTAAAAAATTTAAAAAATTAGAAATTATTTATAAAAAAACATGATTTTTATGTGCAAAGAAAATAATTTGGTTAGTCTACGATGTTTTTATAGCCAAAAACAATAAAAAGTTTAAATAAAATACCACCTTCTTTTATTTAAACTGCTTCGTTAGTTCTCAACAAACTTGTAAAAAATATTTTTTTAAAAATGTTTTCGTCATTCCGGGATAATTAAAATTTTTTAAATTAAGATGATGAAATTTATTTTCGCGTATTTTTAATTTTCAAAAAATATTCAATGATTCACTTTGTTGATTTTGAGGGTCACGGCGTAAAGTTTAAATATATTCTATAAAATATGTGTTCAGGCAATACTAGCATAGAATATTAAAAAATGTAAAATTGGTGCTGAAATCTCCAAAACTAATCAATTTCGTTGCCGTATCTAAAGAAAACACTAAAAAAATGTCGTAATTCTAAAAGACTGTCATGGAAATGAAAACATTAGAAGAGGAAAAAAAGATTTGGGGAAGATCACTTAGAGAGGATAGGCGATAATACACCTAAAGAAATATCAACAGTTGACCTTTTATATGTGTCTGCTTTAGAAGTGAAAAGAGAAAATGCACGTCAACGGTTACCCGACAACTGCACCCAGGGCCCCGGTCAAATGCGCCCATCGATATAAAATAAGTAAAAACAAAAAAAGTTAAATGAAAAAAAATTATGTATGTTAAAAATAAGATGATTATAAGATATGCAAAACAAAAAATCAAGACAACAAATCAACATAAAAAAGTGAAAAAATTAAATAAAGTTTCATAGAAAACCAAAAAAAATGTTCTTCATTACAATAAATCAAATGCGAAAAGAAAGGCATTAAAATAAAATATTAATATAGGTTAAAAGATAAAACGGAAATATTTTGGCAGAAAATATATTGGAAAGGTATAAAGAATACTTTAGTAAAATGACGAGAACAAGTCAAGAAGAAGAAAAAGCAGAAAACAATACAATAACAATGAAAGAAATGGAAAATGAAATCAAAAAGTAAAACTGGAAAAACCTTGAGTATAGCAGAAATTAACAGGCTAAGAGACAGTCTTGGAATTACTAACTGCTATATTGAAGAACATTGAAATACCAGATGATATGAATAAAGAAATTATACTAGTGGCGGCTCATCCAATAAAACAATTTTTTGTTAATGTTAATAATTTATAATATATTATATAATTCATTATGTGGCAATATAACGTAATGTGTTTGGTTAAATCTAAATATCATAGCGTATCGGGACGATGTCGTGCGCTACGCTAGAGCTGCATTTTGTCTTTTGTGCAGCCCGCATCGAACCACTTATTAGTACACGAATCGAGAAAGTGTAGTGGGGGTAACACGTGATATACGTGCATCATGCCCTGATTTCAATGCAACCCAGATGGTCGTATATTTGTTTTCGTCATCAATTATATGAATTTCTTTATGACAATTATTCGTCTGTCGCATTTACAAAAAA
>JARJDX010071426.1:0-18691 GCA_030264735.1 Gymnusa sp. GC000175 | reverse complement strand
TATTGCAGGTTGAGGTTCTACGGTAAATAATACATAACTTTTACTTGAAATACTTGTAATCAACTTAGGAAGCGTTGTAATCGCAGAAAAAAAATTATTGCAAAATTAGTTTTTCCTGCGATTTTAGCGTCACATACGATGATTAAAAAAAAAGTTTTTTGTAAAATGTATGTATTTTTTTCTGCACAATCCAAATCTGCAATAAAAAGTAGATAGTTTTTGAAATATTTGAAAAAAAAAAACCGAAAATTCTAACCAATAAACTGCCACTTCTGTTTGGTGGATTTCAACCAAAAGTCACTGGAACCTCCCAATCAATTATTATTAAAACCTTGAATTTTAATTTTCAGGCCGATCAGTTTAGCTTATAGCTGTCTGGGCTGTGGAGAGGACACAGACAGTCGGACAAACACCACTTTGAAAACAACTTTTTCTGAATGAGAGAAGTCGAAAACTGATATTTCCCCAAAATTCTCTATTTTGAAAATTTTCGCGATTACTATACTTTCATTTACTTCGTTTCCAGACTTTTTCGTCACCCTGTTTCAGGTTTAATGTTTTTTCATAAAGTTAATTTTAGTTAGACATGTTATACATGTTACTGCCTTTGTATAAAGTTTTTACAGAAATCATCCTTTTTGACTATTTGTTTTGTTTCTCTACGAATTTCCTTTTTCCTAACTTCTTAAGTTTCTTATATAGATGTATTACTGGCCTTTTTTGAACTTTTTTTTAGCAGATCTTCTCATTTAACTTACCCAGGTTTTATACTCATCTTTACGACTTTACACTTAGCTTCCATACACAAAATCCATATCGTGGGTTCAATACTATAACTAGAAAAGTAATATTTTGAGCAAAACGTAATTTTATCTTTGGCCTCCAATGAACAGAACGGTCGTTTCCTACTTGCCTAGTTTGGAAATGCTCAACAACAAACTCAAATTTAAAAAAAAATTGAGTTACCTAGTTATAGTATACGTCAACCCGACGTCAGCTGCCCGCGACGCGAGCGGCGCTCTAGCGGCGGCTCGCGACAATGACTCACTGACCGGTTTAAACCTGGCATTAGCACGTCCTAAGCATCTTTCACAGCACAGACGATAGAAAACTTTGGGACTGGTCTGGTCTCATTCGATAGCCCCAACATAAATACATTCTTAGGACCCTGTATCGGGGTCGACTTTTCAACGGTCTTTCGTGTAAACGTCTTCAAAGTTTCAACTTCAAGCGATCGTAGCGCCGAAACGGTACGTCCGATAGAAAAAATTGCAATGGGGATTAAAAGTACCCTCAAAGAGCCATCCGATGGTTTTATGAAACAAAAAATCCGACGCGTGTTTCGAGTAAAANCGAAAAAGTTTTCAAGTAAAAAATAAACATCGTCTAATGTTCTATCGACGATACATTTGACTCGACGTTCCCCGGTCACATACACGGGGTCAAAAAAAATTTTCAAAGTCGCCCGTTCGAAAACAGGTTTTTGGCCCTCAACTTCGACCCTAATACGAGTTAAGAAAATTCCTGTGGGGGAATCATGGTGCGTGCCACGACATCCAGGAATACAACAACGCTGCCCCGTGAGTCGCTTTTTGGTCGGGACACTCATTTTACGTCAATTTTGATGAAAATAAGCGCGATTTTATATAAACTGCCATGCCGAACAATGTGTCCGTGACGTGATGTTGGCGCTGGCCGTCAGGTGTCTCGCCAATCGATGTCAGGTTGGCGTATACAACCAATGCATCAAGAGTATAAATAGAAGATAAAGAGAGATGGAAATATGAAAGGGAGGCCTATGTCCAAAATTGGTAGACCTAAATTTGTATATGTTGCCTCTCTAAGTAAAGGTTCCTCCTATGCAACGTCAAAAGTAGAAGATAGGAATATGATATTTAGGAGAGATTTAACCAACCTGCACATATATAAATTCAGGTCTACCTACCTTGTACTATGTCCAGCAGTGGACCCAAATATACTTTAGCAAAATTTATAAATAAAATTAGAGCGTTTTGGACACAATTTAGGTGTTAAAACATTGTTTTCCATGGAATTTTGTGCATATTTTTGAAATTTGCAATTTACCTGATGATGTCTTATATATTCATCCAATTCTTGATCAGTAAATGGTTTTTGTTCATCCAATCCCTGCCACCCATTATCCTTTTCAAAATCATTCTTCTTAGTTTGATGTATAAATTCTTCAAAATCAATGAATCCATCTTTATTGTAATCCATTTCATGAAATACTGACTCTCTCATTCTTTCCATTTCTTCCACACGTTCTCTCATGTCGTCTTCTGGAGCACCAGCAGCATACATTTTATCTAACTCCTATTAAGAATAAAATAGCAATCAGATAGAAAATTGAAAATAATGTAATTTACAAAACTACCTTAACAAAGAGGGCTTTAACTTCATCTTGATCCCATAATCCATTCGCATCTAAATCATGCAACATGAAAAATGTTTTAGGATTAAAATCTTGTTGCATATGATCTTGCTCCTGCCAGACTTCTTCTAGTTGCTGCTTGTGTCCTGGTGTATGTAATTTTTCATGTTTCTTATGTTTTGCTTCCAATTCCTATAAATAATTTTAATAACAGTAAACCCTCGATTTTGCAGACTTAACAAGTTTTACAGATTAAATAAATTTTTGAAAAAAAAATTCCAGCCCGTACAGCGGAGAATTAAACGATGGGCGGACTGGACGGCCGCAAGTTTTTGAAAACTAAGTGTGACAAATTTCACTCTTTTTGTCTTGCCGTAAAAACCCGAAATTTTCAATTTTCAATACATCATGTATTATTTAATTTTTTTTTTAGCAATTGCCTGTTTAATAAACTATTATTATTACATATTATAAAACTTACTTGATATTCATGTTCCAATTTCTCACGTTCTTCCCCTGTTGTGTGATTAAGTTTCTCAAACTTTTCATACTCTTTTTGCAACTCGTACTGTTTGAATTCATCCCTCCGTTGCCTATCAGCTTCTGCCAAATCCTCTGTTGTTTTAGCAATAAGTTTTTTTAAATCCTCAATTTCGAAAGTGTGTGGGTTTTTATGATCAATATGATGATGTGTGGGATCATCAATGGTGTTACCATCCATAAGCTCATTTTTTTTAGCCATGAGATCTCTGAGTCTTTGCAATTCTGTTCGTTTAATTTCATCGAGACGGGTTCTTACATGATGCGAAACTAGTTCAAGTTCATGTGCTATGTTTCCTGAACGAATATCTTCCTCATTTGCCTTTTCAAGTTTCTCACGGAATGTTGGGTCTGATTCTAGAGCGTTAACTACTTCTCTAATATATCGGTGGTATTCAATGTAATCTTCGAGGCCATCAGTTTGAGATTCTTGTGTTTCATCATGCTTGTTTTTTGTTACTGGTGGTGCATAACAAGTTTGCAGAACTGCTGTTAGTATGAATATTTTCAGGATCATCTCTAATCTTGTAGTTGATCCGGAATGTTCTAAAATATTTGTGCAATTATTTAATAAATAAAAAATCAAGGTGAACTATTTTTTTTTTGTTTTTGTTTAGAACAGCTTTTTTTTCTTGAAATTGTAAACAATTATTGCCACATAACCTAACGCTGAGTAGTTAATTCACCAGTATATATAGTTTATAAGCAATAAACTCCTACCTAAGTTTTTGTTTTCGGTTACTGACGTGTACTTATCTCATTATTCAATCGAAGATGAAATAAATTTAATTTTTGCGTAACTGTCACAATTGACAGATGATAACCACTAAATTGTATTATTTATTTGGTTGGTAAATATAAATTTTTGAATTATTCAATGGGGATATACAGAGTGATTCAAATTCGGAAGGATCTTTCAAAATTATTAGTGCAGGTATAAAGGTTTAAATTTGGCGAATTCCTTTTTATACCGCCATGTTTTGATGTACTCGGTATCCCCATTGGTGACAGTCATTTGTCCAGATTTTTTTTAATGAATAATACAAAAATATTTTTAATGGTACAAAAACTATTTTTTATGTCTTGGTTCTTGGATGCTTGGCTCATAGTTTCTACAAAGCCTACATCCTACATATACAAAGTAAAAAACTTGCATTACAAAAATTTGGAACAGAAGTTGCATCTATGGCTCTGAGCTAAAAAAAGTAACGGAGATTAATAATTCTAGACCTTCAAAGCTTCACAACAACATTTTTCTTCTCTGATTCTGCAGAGCGCTTTCACTGGGAAGTAAAGCACTTGTTTGCAGCCACTCAAGGCACCAACAAGAGGATGTGTAAGAAGTGCGATTTGCCAAATTTTACAGATTACCATTCAAAAAAAGGCAAAGTTGTGCAGGATGTGGTCACCAATGGATACGACTTTCATTTAAGAATTTTGGACAGAAACATAACCATATTTTATTAATTACAGTTATGTTTAACAGTTTAACATAAAAAGAGACGTCAACAAAAAATGGAAATGTATAAAATGCCTTATTAGGAGGAAGCACCAGACAACAAAGTGTTGCCAAAACAACAATGGATGACAAAAGAAATATTACAACTCAAAAGGGAAATACAAAAAGTTACGGGTGACCATATAAAATACAAAGAAATAAACAAAACTATCAAAAGAAAAAACCGGGAAAGAAAGGAATAGTGGATGTCCGAAAAGTGCAGATAAATTAAGAAGATTTAAAAACGGTAAGGCAGCCTCAATTTCTACAAAAAGGTAAAAGAATATTAACTGAAAAGAAATACACCGTCAATAATAAGCACAAAAACTCCTTAGATAGAAAGAACACAATGGAGAACTCCTAAAAGATATCATAGGTCCTCCAAGCAACCCACAACAAGCCACATAAATAGCCGGGAAATAATAAAGAGGAAGTGGAGCACTCCATCAAAAGCATTAAAAAGGTAAAGCTGTTGATTTAGATGAAGTACCAGTTGAATTATTAAAATTAGTAAAGAATGGGTAACGCCATTACAGATCTTTTCAATACTCGGAAAGAATACCAAATAAATTGCTAAAATCTACATTTGTAATGAAACCAAAAAAGCCAAGTACTAGGTAATGTAGTGACTATAGAACCATTAGGCTTATCAGCCACACTTTAGTGTCTTCTCCTTCTTCTCAGCCTTAATTCACCCACCGCTGGATGTAAGCCTCTTTCAGGTTTTTCCATGCTACTCTGTCCTGCGCGGTTTGTAGTCATCTTTTCCCTGATATTTCTTTAACGTAGTCGAGCCACCTCTTCTGTGGCGTACCAATGCCCAATGCTTCTTTTTGTCTCTCTCGTTCTCCATTGTATAATTTTGGTGGTCCATCTGTTGTGTTCCTGCCTGCCAACATGACCGGCCCACATCCATTTTAGTTGGGCTACCCGAGTCATTACATCTGTTAGTTTTGTTCGCCTTCTTATCTTTTCATTTTGTATTTTGTCTCCTAGGCTCACTCCCAGCATGGCTCGTTTTATTCACCTTTGGGTTGTTCTTAATTTATTTATGCTTTTTTGTGGCTGACTATAATTCACAAAAAGAATCTATACTAAACTTTAAGAAGGTATGAACAATACCAATACCCTATTTGGATTCAGAAATGGCCTGGGTACTCGTGATATTGACGTAAACGTTTGCTCCCTAGACCATGAGAAAGCACTTAATAAGTCCAACACGAACGACAAGAAAAACTACTGAATACCAAAACTATCGACACCTTGGATATGTGGATCATCTTATACCTGAACCAAACAGGTGGTGAAAGTAGACAATGAGTGTACAGAAAATATCAATATCCAAAGAGGCGTGAGACAAGGGTACATACTATCACCATTTTTATTTAATCTATATTTCGAGGCAATATTTCAGGATGCAGTACCTGAAGAAGAACAAACAAAATTAGATATGCGGATGTCACGGTGTTGGTAGCAGATAATTTAGATCTAGAATGAATGGTGGAGCGAACGAATGCCATTAGCTCACAATATGGTTTAAAGATAAAAATAAAAAAGACCAAGTCACATATTGATCACCAAGCAAAGGGGAAAGAATAGATATTAGGCATGGCAACACTTTAAAAAGCGAAAACACATAACTAAAACATAAAATGTTGTTCAATCCGGCAACACTAAAACTAACAAAGCAAAATCCAAAAAAAGGAAAATAAGAAGAAAATGGAACACTGAAAATCTAAAGAAGGAACTATTTTGAACAGAATATTATAGAGAAAACTAGTGCTATAAAAGAAAAAACCTGAGAAACTACAGTTATCCAAAAAGCTGCCTGTTATAAAAAAGCAAGCTTTCAGCAAAAATAACACCAAAAAAGTAAGAAAAAAAGTAAGGAAAAAGCAGAATTGAAAGAAGAGTAAAACGCATTTACAAGATAAAATATTACAGAAATGACCTTCTTTAGAATAATTAACCTAGTAACACTGGACATAAGAATTCGTAAAACCTACAGATACTTGAAAAAATATAGAGCAAAAGCCACCGGTAAAAAATCTTAAATTTTGAAGAAATGGCAGGATGAACTCTTGTTTGTAAGAAATATAATCGCGGGAATATCGTAACTGGACCACCGCCCTATGGAAGATCCACCTACAATGGAGTTTGTAGAGAAATGCACAAGCCCAAGATTCAGAGGTTTGGACAAAAGACAGCACACGTTAAGATAACCAGATAAGTAAAACAAAAATGCTCGTTGTTGAGAAGGCTATTTGCTATTTACATTAACACCGCACCTTGTACTGAGCAAAGCAATGGAAGACCATATAGTTACTAAAAAGACGGAAGACCTGCCACAATACCCACTAGAAAGAAGACTGCAGCTGCCTACAATACCGGCTTTTGCAGATGGATCTATTGGTATTAACAAACAACTCTGGAAAAACTACTACGAGAACTATTAGAAATACTAGGACTAAAAGTAAATTGGGAAAAAGTTTAGTGATGATAAGAGATTCACAGAAAGATCCCTCAGAAAGAAATACAGAGAAGCAGGTGGAAATCGAAAGATCTAAAAAGGGTAAAAAAGCTGAGAAAAACGAATTTACAGAGAAGACAGACCACGAAAAATAGAATAAACAAAGTATTTCAAACAAGAAATATTATTCTATAATTTACACAAAAGCAGAAACTTCCAAGGGACGTAAAAAATCATTTAAAACATGTTTATAGTACCAACAGCTGTATGCGACCCGAAGACATATCGAAAGGAGGATCATTAAACTGCTAAACTCAGGTAACGCTTTCCCAACAACACAACTTTTAAATGTGAACTCTGAAAAAAATGATATCCCAACCAAAAAAGTTTAAGAACCACTGCTCAGCACGCTCAGCAGTTAGCATGTCAAATTGTTCCCACTTGTACCAACACCAAGACGACAAGACGACCAAGTGACCAAGACCCAAGACATTGCTTGCATTGCTTTATGTTGGCATTAGTAAATTGATACATTTTTATTTATTTATTTTCAAAATGTTTAAATTATCAAATGTATCAAGTAAAGTATTTCGAAGCAAAAAACTACAACGACGTACTTTGTCTACAAAATCTAATAATGACTCTCCCAAATCAGTCATGTCACCCGAGTTAACCAAAAGCACTGACCTAACCTCCAAAGATGAAGCAAAAGAAAAATTAACAGATAAAGACGGTGTACAGTGGAGGACGTCTTGGCATCAAAAAGAGGGTCAATATTATAACATGCTACGATCATTTTATACAGAAAATAATAACGCTAGTGTGCTAAAATTTTTGCAACAACCCATAGATTTTAGACCCTCGACCATAAAAAAATGGTGGGCACGTAAAGTGGAAACTAAAAACATAGCAATGCAAGGCTACATCCCTGAACGTAATCAAATGCTTGGCAACGAATTGGCTGCAGCACATTTTATAGTATATAGAGGTGGTTTGGTAAAATTTTTCGGAGATGATAAATGGATCAAAGCTAATGAATTTAATGAATATGATTTACCAACCCGATTTCAAGATGATATGTTCTTGCAGGCCATCGACTGCACTGACATGGAACTGTATTATGAAGGATTAGCCAATTTAAGAGATCTACGGCAAGTGGAATGGTTGAGTCTTAATGGTTGTGAGAAACTTGATGATTGGGCTCTTGATCGTATTGGTAATCTCTTTCGTGATACACTTCTTTATTTGGATCTTAGAAATATGCCGCTTATCACACACAGAGGCATCGGATCCCTTTACAAAATGGATAAACTTAAAATTTTGTATGTTGATAACATATTTGCTTCAAGAGAATTTGAAATGACTTGTTTAGAATTGCAAGAACTTAAACTTGATTTAGATATAAAAATTGAATAAAGTTGGTGTTAGAATATTATTATGTATTAAATATTTATTTTACTTTATTGTTATTTGTAAAATATTAAGAAGATTTTAAACTTTGTGAGTACATTACTTTATCCTGCAGTATCTAATGGTTACAATTTTAATATGTTATTGAAGGCTTCATAAATTATTTAAAACTTTTGATACTTCTAGAATTTGAATTAGGCATTCCAACCTCCTGTCAAATGGGGATGCCAACAGCCTCCATCTTAAAAAGTTTGGCAGGAAGTCAAAAAAATTTCATGACGTTGCGTTTGTATGGATAATATGACTTTTATTTGTTTAGAAATCGAATTTCATTTATGATTTATAATTTTTCCAAGTATCTACCTACATTAAAAGATTTAATGCACTGTTTTGACAGAAGACTTACTTGCCAACAACCGCCATATTGGTCACGTGGTATATAGAGTATGTATAATCCACGGTCTTATATACAGGTCTGGAAACCCTATTGTTTGACACGACTCTCTTACGTGTCGCCATATCGTTCAAATTTCAAGCCCCGCCATACAAAGAGTGATTGATAATAACCGCACATTTTAAGTGAAATACTTTACTCAAATGTTACATAATACATACATGACAGTTGCCAGAGAACATCTCTCGACTCAAGCCCCACCTGTGACGTCTTTTGGTACTACGCGACAGTTGACGCTTAGCGGACTCACTTCTCACATAGGAAACAGCCTCGAGTTTCCAGACCTGTGTATACGACCGTGGTATAATCTATGCGTGGTATACTTGTTACTAGTATACCAGTTGTAATGCCTTAATAATTGCGTTGGTCACAATGAAAAATTGTACAGAGTGATTCAATTATGTTAACGCCACCTGGCGGAAGTATTCGGAAACTTGTTATCACTCTTGCCGAAAAGCCAACTTTGCTCTAACCGCAGTTATATTTATCAATTTTTAATAGTTAGCTTGTATTTATTAGTATTTTACCTTTAACTGACTAAAGATCCTTCTGCCGTGTCGTTTGTCCTTGTTATTCTAGAAAGACTTTCCATTTGAATTAATATTTGCATTTTCTGGGAGAATCCTTCAGTACTGTCATCCTTTATTAGATATTTAAATGTAACCTTTCCTCTTGTTGTTGCCTTATTTCTAATTACGTAAGTATCTATTTCTGTTACTATGAAATGATGGTAACACAAGTGTGGACCTCTATATTTCTTCTTCTTCTTACTTTTTCAGCAAGTCCCCAATATTTGGTAATATTCCAAAACGATCAATCAAATCATGTGGGGATATAAGACACTATAAAAATCGGCCACAAACACGCATCGGCGGAAGTTCAAGTGATTGCAAATTAGAGTTTAGCTACGTTAAAGGTTGTTAGGCAAAAAATTTAGCAGCATTACTGATTATGGGATGACTAAAATTTAAATATTCCATTATAAAAATTGGGGACCAGAAGATAGATTGACCAATATGGCGGCTGTTGGCAAACAAGTCTTCTGTCACAACTGTGCATTGAATCTTTTAATGTAGTGTAGTACGAACTTGGAATAATTATAAATTATAGAAGAAATTCTATTTCTAAAGAAATAAAAAAGTCTGATTACTCATACAAACGCAATGTCATCAAATTTTTTGTGACTTGTCAAACGTTTTAAATATGGAGGTTGTTGACATTCCCATTTGCCAGGAGGTTGAAATGCCTTATATGCACGCCTAAACAAAAGTAAATTATTGTTAAATATGTACGTGCCAAAGGCAAGTATTAGAAAGCTAATTGCGAGCGTAACACATTCTAAATTTTTCTATGCCACACCCAAATGGCCGTTCTCCTTGGAAAATGAGCACTTGCAGTGCAGAGAAGCGCAACACACCTGCGTTAGTTATGCAGGTATGCCACCTCAGGAAGAGGTAGAGGCTAGAGGTGGTTTAAGACTTAAAAAGCAAATATGTCAAGAGCTCACAATAGGAAGTTTAAGAAGGGTAAAGATCTTAAAACGAATCTCTAATCAGGTTGTATGATCTTCGTCTTCTTGTGCCTTCAGAATCAACGGAGGTTGTCAAACACTTCTTAGTTCTTTCCTTACTTAGCAAGACGAAACAGTAAGTAAGTATGTAATTGATTATAGGTTAGAGCTGTAAACGGATTTTGATAGGGCGGGTGCCAGGCGATGTGTTTGATAGAGACTCCGCGTGATTATGTCCGACATTATTTTAAAAATATCGGGGCCACGTAGCATTTCTTTGTTAGTGGGGTCTCAGCATCCCAGTGATTTTATCAGAAGACTAAGATCTTATTAACTGGAGCGTAGTTCGGTGGTAATATTGTTGTATTTGTCCGCCTTTCTTCGCCGTATGTCAGACCCATCCCGTCCCTTCAGTTCTCTTATAAACCCTGATGCTCTGATGGTGCTACTTCCCTGCAGAAAAGCCACGTCGTTGAATGCTTCTCACGGTAGTTTAGAACGGGGGGAAACCTCACACGTCTAACCTTCTAGTGCCATTTAGAAGCACGCGGTCTAGTATGGCGAGATGGGTAAAATTTCAGTCGCAGAACCATTTGGCGAAGCCGCTACGCAGAAAATAGTTGCTACTCAACCAAAGGTGGCTGACTTTCACCTGTTCTGGTTTAGCCTGGAGGGCGGCCATGTAATGCTGTCAGGCGCTATTTTTATTGTCCGCTTATTGTCCGCGTCCAGCATAACAAGAAGTTCTTCCCCTACGACCAGTAGATATCGCTCTTCCCCTTTCTTGTTGTTAGCGTTCACCGTATTGATTTTCTGCCATGCAGCTGGTGGCGATTTTTGAATTATTACCATTTCCTGGGTCATTATCAATCGTTGTTCCTGAAATTTAATTGCCTTAATTTTGTGTGTATGTTCAGGTGGTGGTATGGGTCGCCGTCGCGGAGGGTTTTCATATGTTTCCCTTGTATCTGGAATTCCGTGCGGTCTTTGCTTGTTGTTAAAGTCCAGTGTGGCGCATTTTGTTGATTTTAATTGCAAACCACACTGCCTGACGACGGTTTTCACGGCTCGGAGACCCACGCATTCGATATCACTAGGGCTATATGCTATATCTTCGGCAAAGACCGGTCTTCCTACTTGCAAACCTCATCTTAACCACCACATAATTCCAGTAGCTGCCTTATTACCGGCTTAATATCGATGTAAAATTTTATTGATGATTGGGGTCGAAGAGCAGCCTGGCGTAGCCGAGCTTTCTTCTGCATACCAATCTATCATGCAGTGTCTTGATTTCATTGGTCAGCTTATCAACTCCCTCCGAAAAATCTAGCCCTGAGCTGGCAAATAAATCATTTATATAAGCGATGTCATTTTTTGCGATAATTAAATTGTGCCGAAAATCATTATCTTTACTCTCCAGGAATTCCTACACTGAATCAAAGAGCGAATAGAAGCGATCCAAACATGCACCTTTAGATAACCAACGTACTTCTGTGTTAAGGTAAATGATTATAGTTATCATCATTTTCCAAACAAAGTTGAGCAAATAATCTCTTATATAAGGCATTCCTTTTGATTTTATTAACTGCTCTAATGACATAATGTAGTGATGCATGCAAACGTTCACTAAGGTTTTTTGCGACAAAATGATGTTGATGGATGAATGACCACTGCTGCAGACTTTAGTTGCCAGTTTATAACCTCAACTGTGCGATGTTTGGCTAATCTCTAACTCTCGTAGCAACTTCCTTCATAGTAAATGGATGAAATGGTACCAGATGATCGCAACGTTTGGCTTGGGGAAGTCTGACACCCTATGGTCGGTGGTCCATTTCTTTATTGCTCAACACTAAACATCTCGGTGACTTGTCCCCTAAACGTTTCCTTCGTTATATAGCGATATTCCCCCTCAGAACCATTGTCGAATTTTTCGAAAGCTTTTTAGCTAGTAGAGTTTTTGAATTTCTGATACCACTAGAGAATCGTGTCCTTAATTATTATTAATAATTTGAACTATTTGTTGTGCATAAAGTGTATGGTTGATCTTTCATCTCTTTGATGTTACATGCCTAGTTATGTTGATTCTTATGAGAGCAAAAGGTATTGCTAATATTCAGCATATTTCTGGCTCCGAAGTCAGTTAATATTTACCCATTTTTCCTTAGATTTTCCTCGTTGCATTGCTGTATTGGGTATTTTCCTATTCGGACGTTAATACCTAAAAATATTATTATGTTGCTTGTGTTATTGGTGTGCTCCGTAATGAGATTTTCGGCTTCTTCTTATTATTTAATGATATCAGGGGAATACAGTGTCTGATCTAAATTGAACATATTTTTAAGAATTTTTTTAACTTAACATATTCTATATTTGCTTCATATTTCTTGTGTAACCGTTACAATGTAACATATAAGCTCGATTATTGGATCTTCAACAATTACCATGGGCAACCAACGTAACAGCAAGCCGTTATCAGCCAAAAATCAGCGAATGGTCAAGTCAAAGAGCTCAAAATCATATCGCAACAGGGTTAAGGTCTCACAAGAGAATTCAATTATAAATCTCACAGGGTTGAGGTCTGTTATCTTGACGCGAGCATTATCCATTTCCTAGGATATCACAGTATTTTATTATTATTATCTTAAATATCCTAAAACCTTTAGGGATACTACATAAAGTGATTTTGTTTTTGTACTGAAATATTTGTGCAAATGTTCAAAAATTTGGCAAAAGCTGATTTTTTTAATTAATTTTATTTTGAATAAAACTAAAGCACATAAATAGTTCATAAATTTTGAATAAATAAAATATCTGAGCTAAGCATTATGAGACATATAATTGCTGTATAATTAAAAAATTCTACACATTCAATTTTTTTCCAACAACCTCGCAACAAATAAACCCAACAAAACATAAATTTTCTTATTAGTCTTAACGTATTAAGTTCAATTAACTAGCGTTAATTGATGTTATGACGTAAGAATTGATAAAATTGAGGTCCTAAAGCGTGTGCTGCCCATATTAAAGTCCGCGCTCTCGTGCAGTGCAGACGCAAGCCAGAAGACACCCAACAATGAATTAGTGCCTTCATCTGCCTGACCTAATCCAAGGAAAGGGCAAGCTCGCGCTCCACTATAAACAATTTAATTCGCATTCTACTAACAATTTTAATAAACACCATTCCTAGTCTTTATTATTTCAAATTGAAATTCCTCCACGGAATGTTCGCTTGGAAGTACGGACGATGGCGATGCTGAAAATGATCATCATTGCGATGCTGCCCCTCGTGGTAGGTGAGTACTTACTTTGTTGTTAAAAAGGATAATTTTATTTATTATAATTTTTGGTTAACTTTTTTGTTGTTTTTGCAAATTATTGTAGGTGTGTGTATTGGGCGGACATGACTTATAAGTCCGGGGAGCGCCCGTCTTAAAAGAAATTAACTCAATTTGGCTAATGCATGCTGCTCTATCACACGATCAATTACTTATAGCCCTCTCACGCCTTGAAAATGAATAAAACCCAAATTTAATGTGTCTGGAAATGACAATGATGGCTTTGAAATAAAGCCAGTAATGATAACACATCTCGCATGTTCAATATTTTTTCTTAGCTTGCTACAATTCATTTAAATTGTTTTGTTGTACCACTGATTAGGTTAAAGTTCCAATTAATTAAAGTGTTTACATTAATAAAAAGTAGGAACAGCTCAGTGTGCTTGAGGGAGTGCAAAGTTTCGTTTCTAAGATCTCGGGTTCGATCCCCGGGCATTGGGTTGCGTTTGCGGAAAAAATAAATTACACTCTAAAAAGGCGGAAGCGACTTTTTGGGGTAACAAGCTCTGACAATAACACGTATATACCACAATTAACATGGAAGAAGAATCTCGCAGTCAATAGTTAGGTTAGGTTTAAGTTAAAAACATTAACTTGTAATGACTTCCCCGCTTACCTTCGTGTTCTGCGTTTTGTCTGCTAATACACTAAAGCAAGGGACCTCCAATTTAATGTGACTTAATTATTATTAATAATTTTTAAAGTAAAGATCTAATTTTGTTATTTTTAGTTGTAACACGTGTATTAGGAGTTAAGATAACAAAATTTTACGTACCCAGAGGTGCGTCACACGAAGCTCCTTTGGATTGCAATTATGACTTGGAAGAAGATCAGTTGTATGATGTTAAGTGGTACAAAGACGGATTACAGTTTTATCGGTAAAAATAATACAATAAATAGAATCGTTGCAATGAATTATTAAATATTATATTTCAGATGTAAACCAACAGGTGAAACCTTAGAGTTCGAAGTAGAAGGAGTCAAAATTCAACACACAAAATTTGCTCCTCTGGGGTCCTGTTCTCTAACATTGATGATGCTTAGTTCAAAATCTGCAGGGGAATATATGTGTGAAGTGAGCACTGAAGGTCCTGCTTTTAATACGGCTTTTGCTTGGAAAAAACTAAGATTTATCGAATCTTCAAAAAGAACACAAAACGATTCTAAAGAAAAAGGTATGTGTAAGAGGTTAAAAATATGATAATGAATACAATTTTTTGTTTTCAGTTGAAGAAGAAATTATACCCGTTGTAGGAAAGGCATCGCTTCATAGTAAAATTTGTAAATTATTATTCTGTGTCCCTCTTATTATTAAATATATTATTTATTAAATACTAATTGGTTTTACACGAGGTAGCAAGGCTATCCCTAACCTAACTCTCAACATTGCATGGTTGACCGACAGAGGGCGCCATACAAAAATAAACCGTGATATTGGCGTATGTAAATTGTATTTACTTGAAACAATGGCAGAGAGCGTTCATTAAAACGGTACAAAAGCAGTCATCTACCGGTGGCATTGAGTTTTATGAAAAAAATAAATTTTTAGTTAATTAAATTCACAAAAGGTTATTTTTAATAAGTGCAATACGCTATGTCCACATGATGCACCTTCATAATTATTTTTTTTATACAGGATGTTTAATTAGGTCTGGGTGCTGTGTAATTTATCATCCAAGTCTTCTTATATTGGATTATCATCTTTAACGTTTTTTTTCTTACATTTTACCTGCAATATATGTTACCTTTTATTGTTTTATTTAAGCAGTACTTCTCCATTGCGTACCTTGAAGACCACGATATTCGAAATTCGATTATAACATTATATATTCGTCCATCCTTGCACTTGAGTCCAGCTTTCCACACCTAATAGTCATAAATATATCACTAAACCATATATGCACTGTTGGCAGTAGTTTGACTAAAAGTTTGTTTATTTAACAATATTTATCACAATTTACATAACAATAAGTACCCTTAGATCCATCGCGAATGATTAGTAGACTTCGCATCCGCATAAAGGCTGACCTAGTTTATTTGTGACTATTGTGATCAGAGATTTTATTTACACAGACAATTATGTCCACGTTGCCTACTCTAACCGTTTCAGGAAGTTGTTGGATGATGACCATATTTTGTGAATTTAAAAATGAGACAAACTTCCCGCTTTTATGCCAATTTTTTTTTAGGAGTTTGTTTTAAATATTTTTCATTATTTTTAAGAATATTAGTATAGCATGCGTACGGAATATTAAATATGGGTGGGCTCATCATTTGCAACCACTTCTGGACATAAACCTCCTCAAAGTCCTTTAATGCAACTTAATTTTGTGTTGTTTGTATCCACTTTTGTGTCACTCTTTTTATAACATCGAACCATTAAGTTGGTGGCCTACCCCTAAATCGTTTATCGGCACAAAGTCTCTATTCCAAAATGTGGCCTATCCAACTCCATTAGATGTTATTATATCGCAGACACCCGTCCCTTTTCTGATATCTTCGTTTTTTACTCTGTCTCACAAGGAAATACCTATCATAGCCCCTCCATTAACCTCGGTTTTACCTGATTTTGCTGCGGAACGTTTTATAAGTGTTTAGGTACGTCATTACCGGCAGCATATCCTCCTCCTTTTCAGGCACATTGGTAGTTTGCTCTTTAAGATATTCTTAAGCTTTAAATGCTGCACACCCAAGATCTACGCGTCCATATATCTCGCATGTTTGATTATTGCGGCTTATGCGTATCGTAACCTCCAGGTAATTATAAAAGGTCGTTCTATATTAGCACCAACTGTTTTTATTTGATCGTTTAGTACTAAGTTGGTTCCAATCTTTGTCTTGCCCATATTCATTTTAAGTCCGATTATTACCGGTCCTTGAGCACTGTTTTGCATCCTTCATTTCTTTGGCTATTACGGATGACATCGGCGAATTTTAGGTGTTTAAAGTGTTCTTCATCTACCGTGACTTCTAGGTTTTCCCAAGATTCAATTTTAAATGCAAATCCAAGGACAGTGGTAAACATTTTTTTGGTAGAAAGTGTTCCATTAGTCAATTCACCTACCGATTTTAAACTTGCCGTTTTTTTCATGAATCCTTGTACTTGATGTAGCGTTTAGGTATAGTTAATTAATTTTGTATATCTATGGTCTATTTGTTTTTGGTCTGTAGCAGCTTTTATAGCAGGTAGTTCGACTGCATCAAAAATTTAAACTCTATGAATATCAGTACTAGAGGTTTATTGTATTTGTTACACTTTTCGATGAGTGTTTTTATTACCTGAAGATGGTCATTTGTCCCGAATCCCTATCTCAAACCACCCTGTCCTCTGTGTCGATAAAAGTCTAGTTTGGTTTTAAACCTTTATGTAATTATTTTTATAGTTTGCATAAATGTGGTAGAAGACCACCTTTTTTGAAGAGGATAATTGTAGAGGCGTTGTTGCATTTGCTAGGTCTAGGTGTAACATATTCTTCTAGGTAGATATTGAATAGTGCTGTTATATATATGCATTAAAGTGTTTTCTCCTTGTTTTATGGACTTAATAGGTATATCATCTTTACCTGGGGTTTTGTTGTTTTTCAACTCCGCAAGAACATTTCCGATTTCGACTATCGACATACTTGGCATTTCTTCTGACCCCTGATTGCTGATCTCTTTTCTAAGTTTCTAGTTTGCTTCGCCGCGTTTCCCTATTAATCTTCTAAAGTTCATAAGTTCTCTGGAATGTTTGTTGATTTTACTTATTTGTTCTTTATTTGTCTTACACTATTTATTTGTTGCTTTATTTATAGCTTCGAGGTTTTTGTTGCTTATTTCTTCTGCTGCCTAATGCCTATATTCGAACTGTGTAATTTCATTTCTAAGTTAGCTATTAGCATTTCTGCCTATTTGTAAATTTGTTCTGGTCTTGTCTAACCAATATGTCTTGTCTTCGTTACCAGCTTACTCCTTTCATTTCTTAGGGTAAATTAATTTTTGGCCTTGTCATTCTATAAGAGCACAGTAGCCGAGCGGTAAAACGCTGGACTGGTCCCGGGTTCAAATCCGGCACAATTTATAACTCTAGATTTAAACTTTCTATCTGCTCTCGGGTGGTTCGGAAGTCACCTTAAAAGCCGTTGGTCCCGTATGTGACGTAACACCTGCCCTGTTACTCATATTAAAGACGTAAAAATTAGGCTGAACGCTCTCGCTCAAAAACTGGTCCATACATTCACAAACCATTCTATGATCGCTTCCTGTTGCCAAACTATCCAGTGCAGTAACGCCACCAACGATAAGTATTTTGTCTGCTAAAATAAAATCAATTTTGTTTTTCGTGGTTCCATTTGGACTCACCCAGGTCCAACTACGATGTTTGTTTTGTAAAAAAAAGCAAGTAATTCACTTTTTTTCTGGGAGATTTCTTCGTAAAAACTTTCTACTATCTCGTCTTCATATTCGGGTGCATATCATCATGTCATGTGACTCCTACGCGGAACATAGGCCTCTACAAACATTCTCCCCTATTCTAAGCAAAGCGTTTCACTTCCTTCCATGTCTTGCCAGCGCTTTTGAATTTGTTTTCGATTGTTCTTCTCCAGCTTCTTGCGGGGCGACCTTTTCTACGGGATCCTTGCGAGTTCCATTGTAACGCTTGCCTGGAGATGTTACCTTCGTCTCTTCTCAAGGTGTGTCCGATCCATTTTCATTTGCGGGTCTTTATCTCCAAGTGGATCTCCTGTTGGTTCGTGAGATGCCACAAGTCCTCATTACTTATTGTATTTGGCCAGAAAATCTTCAGTATTTTACGTAGTCAGCGGTTTATTAAGACTTAAAGTTTTCCTATCATTACTCTTGATGCTTTCCATGTTTGACACCCATAGAGTAAGATTGTTTTCACATTGGAGTTAAATATCCGCAACTTGGTTTGGCTTAAATAAAGTCCATACCGGGGTAAGCATGCCGAATTATTGCTTGGCGATGTTAAGTCGGTTTGGTATCTTCGCGTTGGTGCCACCGTCCTTGGTGATCTTGCTGGGCAGGGAGGTAGATTTGTCTGCGTCTTCTAAGGGGGTGTTATAGGTGGAAAGGAGGCGG
>JARJDX010071410.1:0-10332 GCA_030264735.1 Gymnusa sp. GC000175 | reverse complement strand
TTTTGGCAAATATCCTGGGAGTCTTGGGGATATAAAGAACGTACATATAATAAAATCTGTTCATAATTCTCATGAAGTAAATGTTGCGTCACGAAGCAGGCGACATTTCTATAAATCTTTCAGTTTTATTACAAAACATTAAACGATCTTTTTCTAATCTAACTCAAAATAAAATTTTTGTAAGATTTTGGGCCATTCTATCTAAATTTTAGCTAAAATTTACCTTAATTTTAGAAATATTTTTTGCTTAAAATATAAATTTAAATTTAAATAGTTAGTGATTTAATTAAAACAAAAATGGTTTTAACAATTAAATTGAAGAAATCCTTATACAGGGTGTTTAAAAAAAGGGTCAATTCACCTGTAATGATTTATAGTTGGCGCTAACTTATTTGAGTAATATTACCTGAAGTAAAACAAAAATGTTGGCAGATACCGAATAACCAGTGGGACAGTATTAAATTGCACTAAATAAACGAAATATGTTATGAAGTGGCTGATAAAAAAATTAGGAAAACGATTAATTTAATAAATCTTTTTCTTCTTGTGCACTCCTGTAATTTTACTTTTATTTACGAAGTAAATGCATCTATTTTCTAGTAAATAAATATTTTATAAAAATAAAATTTCTGAAAATCGTAATTGCAACAACCTTTAAGACATTTTTGAAGTAATACTTCTTTAGGGCGATTTGAGCGTTACTCAGGTCTTTTTATCAACGGAAGCTAAAATATAGTAATAACCCTACTAAGAATCTTGTGCGTCAACTACTGAGCCTCGTTAAAATTTATCGAGGTCTGCATGCAACAGCCTAAATAAAATGCTAAATAAAAAAAAAATTGGGATACGTTGAGGATCGATCAGTCTAAAGCTTCGTAATCTCTATTACAAGAATTCATGAATATTTTTAATTTTATTTTTATTTCCCTGGTTGCAGGATGAGAGATTTAACCACGACATCGACGTTTTAACTGGATATAAAACCCGCACATTATTATGCATGCCCATAAAAGATACGAACGGGGATGTGATTGGGGTGGCTCAGGTTAGTAAAATTTTCGCAACATATTCTAGCTTTTTAAATTTATGTCAGAATTTTTCCCTGAAATATTCTGTTAAATTATTTGCAGGTGATAAATAAAGTTGGAGATACCCCATTCACGGAGCAGGATGAGAAAATATTTTCAAGTTACCTACAATTCTGCGGCATAGGCCTGAGGAATGCGCATCTGTACGAAAAATCGCAGCTGGAGGTGAAGAGGAATCAAGTCCTTTTAGATTTGGCTCGCATGATCTTCGAGGAGCAAAGCACCATAGAACACGTAGTTTTTAGGATATTGACCCACACACAGAGTTTAATTCAGTGCCAGAGAGTGCAGGTTAGGACCTTTTTTTGTTTGTTAAATTTTAATTAATTTATTCAGCACTATTAATGAAAAACAAGTCTGGTATTTACTAACAAACTAAATTTTATTCAAAGCGTTCAAATCCACATGTTGTTTGTAAATGAAATTTAAAACTTTTAATTGTTTGTTTGAAATTAATCCAAACACAAATTGTATAAAACCACCTTTTTTAAACCTCATTTGCATTTAAATTATCAACGAAATATATTTTAATCATGAAAAGGTTATCCCATAACGTTCATCATAAAGCAAATAATGGATTATAGCAATTTAAAGGATTTTTTAATTTCCCAACGATTAAAAATTAAAGTATTCAAATATTTTCCTTTTAAATCAGTCGTTTTTCAACGCAAACTTTTAAATATTTTACATTCCAACATAGCGTTAGCAATTAATTCCGTTTTTTGTCATAAAATTGGAGATTCTCAAGTTGGCTAATGGATTATTTACTTTATGAAATGAAACGAAATAAAATGAATTACTGTGCAAATCTTTCTTTGAATGATCCATTTTCTTTTGGGCTGCGTTTTCACTATAAAAGCAACCAATTGTACAATGTCTTTTAGATTTAAGTACCACTTATTTATTTCTATGCATGTACATGTTTAATGAATTTTGCACATTTTTTTTAACTGTAATACCCATAATAACTTTTACTGGCAAGGCCACGTTTATAAAAAACGAGTCAATGAACAACACATTGCTAAATCATGGTGTTAGGGAGATTTAATGCGTGGATCAAAGCAAAATTCCATTTGAATTATTGATTTTGGTGTTGAATTCCATACGGGATTTCTTTTTAATCATCCCAAGTCATCGAACTGCAAGATGATTAAACTTTAAAGTGCAATCCTATTGCACGTAAATTGCATGACGTCTAACGTCTAGACGTACAAAATAGTGCATGTTAAATGATAATGCGGAATTGGAGACTTGCAAGTTGAGTTTTTTTTTAAGGAAAATGTACATTGAGCGGAATATTTAAATAATTCATTATGCTCTTTTTTATACAACTTTTCTCGTTTTTAATACTTCCTCTTTTTAGCATATATTTTTATTCAAAACCATTTCTATACTGATTTCGTAGCTTTTGAAATATTTAATACCTAAGTAATCATGATTATTTCTTAAAAACTGCGTTACATTATACATACACCACATTGAAAACCATTTTCCTGAACGATATTTTCGTAAAAGTTTTAATTCGAAAATTTTTAATATTCTATCCGAAAGTATTTAATATAAATTGCCAGGTAATCTCTTCTTCTCCCTTCAAGATTTCTATCAGTTACAAAAAAAGTTATAAATTCATAAATTCAAAGGAAGCAAAACGCCAGCAATTTTTATTAAGGAAAACTATAGGTACAAAGCATTTAGAGGCAAAAATCTGTTATTGCCCGTATCTATGGAAAACGTAATGGGTAAAGATATAAGTATAAGGGTATCATTGTAACCAGATAAATGGGGTGACAATATGGACACTTAAAAATGAAGTAAATAGAACTGGAATGGAAGAAACCTAAACACTATTTAAGTTTCCTTGCGAAACAACAAAAAGATTTAATTAAATTAATAAGAAATCAAAAAGGTATTATTTTTATTGCTTACAACTCCGTTGTTTAAGTGTGATTGCTTGTTACAAGAGTGTCTGGATTCCCCTCCAGGTCGGGCTCCAGGACAGTTGGACTCCTGGACACTTGGTGATAAGAATTCAGTAAAAAAATATGTAATTGTACAAGAACTAATGAATTACCAATCAAATTAGCAACAATTTCAATTTTACCAGATAATGACCTAAAAATTAATACTTCCTTATTAGTAAAGAAAAGAACTAATTAGGAATAATTACCGACAAAGATATATGAAGTAGCTATACTTGCTGTCACCAGTTAGCAAGAAAGCATCCGATTGCAATGGCAAAAGCTTCAAAAAAATGGTCATCAGAACTTAATTATTCAGATTTTGGAAGCATACAACAAATATCCACGCCTCTAGAGTCTGGAATCATACAAATTCATCAAATAAAGATTTATATAAAGGAGAACTTTGAGAAAAAATGTTGAGGTTATGCCTAACCACCATCTTTTTTAATCATATTTGGAGCTACAGACAAAATCTGCATTACTCCATTAATGCTTGCATGAAGTAACTCAGTTGATACTGTTTTTAATCTGATGCCAGTTGAAAACTATCGGAAATTGTGGAAAAATTTACCTCCAACATTGGTGAGACAAACTGGCGCCAATAATTTCTGCATGCACCCATGCTGGCGTTTTATTATGTCTTAATGGAGTTAGTGATCTTCCTCCATTTATTTCCGTCTTCAGCAGTTCTTATGCTCTTTTGAAGTGGTGTCCCAGTGATCTCTTTTACCTGGTCAATCCAGCGTTTTGGAGAGCGTCCTCGAGGTCTTGTTCCTTCAATCTTCCCTTGGATGACAAGTTTCTTAAGATTGTCCCCCGTACTACGATTAACATGACCAAAATATTTAAGTATTCATCGCTTTATAACGGTTGATAGTCTTGTGTCAATGTCAAGTTCTTTTAGTATAGATACATTTGTTCTATGCGCTGTCCAAGGAATTCTTAGTAGCTTTTCCCACGTCCACATCTCGAAAGCGTCTATTCTCTGTCGATCTGCTGTTTTCTGAGTATGCCTCAGCACCGTACAGTGCAATTGGAAAAACGGGTATCCGTTTCGTTCTTTTCGTGATGTGGTCGTCCTTCCATATTTTTGTTAGTTTTGTCATAGCTGTTTTCGCAAGAGTTATGCGTCTTCTGATTTCCGTGGACGCATTGCCGTCTCTATTTATATAGGAGCCTAGGAAAAGTATGTTGTCGACGTTCTCTACGTTCGTTATATTGGGTGGATTTTCTGTCCTGTTAGCACGGTCTACTACCATGAGCTTTATTTTTTGACGATTTAGCTATATCCAATTTTCTCAGCCACTCGATCACAGAGGGTGGTAATGTGAGGAAATCGTTCTTGTCGCCCCGATATGCCATCTTTACACAGTCTTACACTATGTGGTGGATGATCTGACGATGTTTTCCGTACTCACATTAAGCAAAGAGCACCTTGTCCCATTTATGCATCATGTCATCACATATAACATGACCGGTTCTTATTCTGTAGGCGGTCTACCTAATATGCCGACTCCTCTGGGCTCCTGGTTTGTAGATATATTGGTTTGAATTTCGGGAATGGTAGACCCTGACTATGCCTCTCCATTTTTGTTGTATTTCAAATTTGCCTTGAGTAAGTTCTTTTGTAGTTCTCAATACCGGTTGTTAAGACGTTAACACTTAAAACGCCGGTGTCCTCTTGAATGGGTAGTCGTGGTCGTGGGTCTAAAAGGATTTTCCTGTGCCTTTTATCTCCTTAGATTAGGGATATGTTACGAAAAATTGGGAGCCAATTATTTGAGGTGGACTTAATGCGTCCAGTAATGGTGCGAAGTGTGCTGTGTCTTTGACATACTGAGGCGCCGTAATCCGTCGTGTTGTATACCAAACTTAAAGCCGCGCTCCTAAGTGTAGGTGCGAAAGAGCCTTAGGTGCCACGGAGATTTTATTCCAAACTGCTACTTTGCCTGTGGTAATATGCAGGAGTTGCTTGTACCTCGTTGTTCTGTCCAATGTGATGTCCAGGTACTTTGGGTTAGGGTTATGTTTGAGTCGGGTACCGTCAAAAAAGATATCCAATTGTTGATTTGCAAGATTGTTATTTAGGTGGTAGCAATTACACTCAGTTTTATTTGATTTGGATGTTAGTCTTATTTTTTTAAGTAGTCCTCCATAGTTGAAAGATCTCTACTTAGAGTGGTGCTGGATATAGTTTAACTTCGTACTACCAGGACCAAATTCGGGTTATTTCCCAAAATTTCTTGTCTATAGGTTCTCAGTAGGGGTCAAAACTGTTTTTTCATGTTTGTGCAGATCATTGGTGTTGTAAGTCTTCTTCATACCGTTTCGTATCCTTTTTTGCGATTCTCCATTTGCTTCTGGATCCCTGTTATTTGCCGATATTAATAAGATGTTTTTAGTTGGATACCAATTACCCAAATACCATATATAACAATTTAGAACTAAATTGGCACCTAACAGGAATGACAACTAGTTGTATTTCTGGATTCTGGATTTGAGTTTGGAGGGTGACACTGCGGGCCAGAGCACTTAGGCCTCATTAGGCCCTGTGTACCCATTGTTGTATTGCTTTGTATTGTATTTCGTTATTTTCCAATTCAGTTGATTCCTAGTTTTTTCCTGTTAGTTGCCGATTTAGTTCTCTACATGTTTTATATTGCTAACTAAAACCATTTTTTTAAGGATCGCCAAATAACAGGAGTCCAGATGCAAATGGAATATGAATCGACAAACTAGGTTTTATCCTGTTATTTGAAAATTTTCTTTGTCGGTTTAGTTCTTTTCTAGTTGTATGTGTTAGTTGGTGTCAAATTAAAACCTTTTTATTATGATCGAGGTTCCAGAATTTATTTATTCTCCTTTGTCATAATTGGATTCGGAGTATATTGGATAATCCCTGATGAATAGATGTCATTCCCAGAAAGATTTGCTGGTACCTTAAGAGCGCAAATAGGATAGTTTGTTTATGTTTTTCTACTTCTGATATTTGGAGGTGTTATTCCAATTAGAGGGTGCAGAAAATTTTGCGGCTTCATCCTTTTCTCGTTTTCATAGGCTTTTCGCCTTTTAGTTTTTTGTTTTAAATTCATAAAGTGTGTTTCCACCTCTTTCTTGGTCGACCTAGGTTTTTGTCCCTTTTAATTTCTTATTAATTACTATTTTGAATATCCTGTTCTGGTTCTGATCCTATTTTTTGTTTAAATGAGTAAAATGCTGTTAACAATAGGTCAAAATAAAAATAAGCGAAGACCTAGTAAACAAACGCTAATGCTTCAGAGCATATGCCTCAATACTCTCAGGCAGGGTTTAGATTATGCGCGAATTATTTTTGTCCAACATTCTAAGATCGACTTATTTTCAACCAATGAAATTCAATTGAATACCCACCCTATCCTTGAATGGATTGATCATAAATTGAACCTGGACTTAAGATTTTCTAAAATATTGAAATTTTTCTTCAAAAACCTGTAGACGTACTGAATTTCGGATTTTTCTGCATGACGTTTTAGAGTCTAAGGCGCTTGGCAAAGGTTGGCAAGGATAAATCTACTAAACTTAAAGCAATTTTCGGAAGCATTATCTAAATAGTCTATGCTTATGATCTTATACGAATATGGAAGCCTAGAAAGTATGGTATAAAATATGGAAGCCTAAAAAGCTGGAAAAATAAAATAAAGGCAGCAATGAAAGGTTTCTCCGATTTTCTTTTTTTGCCTTGCGAAGTGGATTAATGACAAAATGAAGGAGAAAAAAAGTATCAAATCTGTAGAACAGTTATTTCTATCAAAACATCAGACAATCTGAACCAATCCAGTTTCGTCCATTTAATAATAATAATAAAAATGTTTACCACATAAACTGCAAAATGTTACTACACCAATCATTTTGGGGTTAAATTAATTACGCCTCGGAGACCATTAATTAATGATTCATTTATAATGAGTTATGGATGATATCATTTAACTATCAACATTAAAAATATGAAAAACTCGGACTCGAGATTTTGATTGACTGTAAAACTTTTCTTACACAAAGAAAAGTTTGAGAAACACCGTGACACCAAAAAAACATGAAATTAGATAAAATCAAATACTTTCTTCTGCGTTGAAATCTCAAGCATTTCCTCCGGAGAATGACGCATGCTGTAGGATGACGCACATGGATTGCATTTAAATAAAGCAAATATAAAATTAAAAAGAGTGAAAGCGATACTGCCGCAGATGCCTAATTTTATTGCCGCATCTCAACACAAAAGACATTCTTCGACGAAACGAAATTATAACTTTTGTGCAGTCGTTAAAAATCGCGAGACATTTTTCAGATTTACAGTTCAAGGAGATCAGAATACTTCACACACATGCGAGTTTATGATAGCAATGTAACAAAAGAATGCGCCATGACATATGGCACGAAGAAAACATTTTCCTGAAGTCATGGCGGCTAAACGGAAGAATTACACGGCTTATGTAATAATAATTTAAAAATCATATTGTGGTTTGTTAAGGTTGGGAGATGTATATTATTAATATGATGATGGCACACATATAGAGGGGGCGGCGGACGAAAATCGATAAGAGACGAAAATTAAATGCGGCCTTTGCTGCATTGCGGACTCGGGATTGGCTGCTAGAGATGTTTAATGCTATTTGATGCTGTTTAATTAATGTCTGTTCTGAACAACTTCATTGTTAACTCGCCTGGATTTTCCAGCTAGCTAAGAAAACCATTTTCAGCTGTATTAATTTAAATTACCTGAAATTAAAAAGAAAAATCTTACCAAGTGTCGCAAACATATTTAAATTTGTAGAATTTATCGCGCTGGATAAAATTAAATTAACTTTTTTGCGAATTTTAAAATATCCAAGGCAGACATTGTGGTGGGGGTGGCTGGAAGTTTTAGACGCACCGGGGACAGACTGCGGGTTACGTTCCCCCCAATTATTCTCCCCAAATACAGCCAGCAGCGGCAATACCCCACCCAAGAAAGGCTAGACTTGGTGAGATTATTGCTCGCTCTTTCAACAAACACAAAGACAGACGATCTAGACGCAAAAACCGTCCCAAAACACAGAGGTGTTTGCACTTAAACGTATCATTCATGCGACAGAAGAAAGGGCAGACGTTCCATGACTAATAAAAACCTTTTATAATTGCTTCGCAAGTTCAAACTTCTTTCTTAGAATCACTTCCACTGTCTTCGTGGAATATTATAATTATTTATTTCATTTGAATATGCTAATTTTCTTATGTGTATTTATTATTAAATCCTTCGTTAAAAGGTTATTGATGTTTAAACATGCAACTGAAATTTATGCAAATTTCATCATCGATTAATTATATTTAATTTTACTTACACAATTGACTTTGGAGATTATTGAACAATTTTAGTTTAAAATTTTGCATGTGGGTGGTGTTTACAGTATTTAAAACTGGGGGAGCATTTTTTACCACGTGGCAAAATGAATCAGTACTACAGCACATGCAAAGAGTTTATAAAAACAGCTAAAGAGCTTTTCCCTTATTAATATTTGAATAAAATTGTAATTCTCAATAAGTTCGACTAACTGGACCTAATCCTATATCTGAGAAAGAATTTCATCACATCCTAGTGTGACTAGGAACTTTCTGAAAATGTGGCTAGTTAGCATTAGCAGTATTGCTGCCTCCTAAATATTGAGTATAATACTCGCAATTCTAATTTCTGCAAATTTGTTAGTAGTTTTGTCGAAATGACAGAAATTATTGTTGTTGCAGTTTCCACTGCTCTCACTTCCCAGAAGTGCTTTATTTCAAATGCCAAGTTCTCATATTTGCTCTTTATTATTATGATTCTACTACATGCGTTGCTTTCTACCAACCTATCGTTACTGTCTTCTACTAGACTAAATTACTGAATTCTTTACATATTATTAGTCTTATTTTGGTTTCGTCTTCTATTGGAGCATGAAAATCATTAAGGTTATTCGAATGCGAATTCGTCACATTTTTTCGGTTTTATTCGTCTTCTGGTCCACCTGTAATGTAAGTTGCTAGCATTACAGGTAGAGAAGAGGCTTAACACCAGCAGTGGTGTGAACAAGGCTGCATATTATGATTCGTCTTCTACTTCCTTTGGAAAAGTCTAGTAGGAAAACCACGTAATAGGTGGACAAAACGAAAGGGTGCCTTGACGCTCTTAGGCACCAGTAAATTGAAGATCGTAGCAAGAAACAATCTGAATTAGAGGCGGCAAATAGGGGAGACCAATATCCAATTTGGGCTATAGCGCCATTGATAGAATGGAAGGAAATAATAAAAATGAAGTAAAAGGACGCAACCGTAAGGAAAAATCAAGAAGAATCAAGAAACGCATAAATAGTAGAAGCAATACTAATGGGTGTAGTACTGGAAGAAGGGTTTTATTTGGTACGCGTTTAAGGACCCTTCCCAGATGAATCCTTCAGAGGATTTTTCCTCCTACAAATAAAATATATTTTTAAAGAATCACTCCTTGAGATTTCCTGTGGAGTAGTCAACCAAAGCTTATCAATAACATAAGGTAACACAACATTTGGATGCATTAAAAAACCCAAGGCTGCTTCTAGAGCCTTTGGGAGCAGTAATGGTGCATTAAAAATCAACTATCAGCTTCTTTGCTGACCCTTGACCTTTATGTCAATATATCTTGTTTCAAATAACTGAGCAACATCATAAATAAGTACAGCAGCCCAAAGCAAGACCTCCAAAGTCAACAATATTATTTTTTGAAATTTTCAAGTTTTGTTATTGTCGCGTTCTTTTGCTTATATCTGGAAAAATTTCTGGATTAAAGAATTGTAATTTTGGAAATATTTAAATAATTTAATGTAAAATGTTGTAATGTTAAGTATTTTGATTCCCTTGCGCCCAAAATTCTTGTTCTGACCTCCAAAGTCAACAAAATTATTTTTGAAATTTTCAAGTTTTGTTATTGTCGCGTTCTTTTGCTTATATCTGGAAGAATTTATGGATTAAAGAATTTTAATTTTGAATATATGGAAAGAATTACATTTGGAAAACAGTAATGTAAAGTATTTTGATTTCCTTGCGCCCAAAAATCTTGTACTGACCTCCAAAGTCAACAAAATTATTTTTTGAAATTTTTAAGTTTTGTTATTGTCGCGTTCTTTTGCCTTTATCTGGAAGAATTTCTGGATTAGAGAATTGTAATTTTGGAAATATGTAAAGAATTTAATGTGAAATGTTGTAATGTTAAGTATTTTGATTCCCTTGCGCCCAAAATTTTTGTACTGACCTCCAAA
>JARJDX010071400.1:0-18124 GCA_030264735.1 Gymnusa sp. GC000175 | reverse complement strand
AGGCAAAAATTGCAATTTTGTTTTCAGGTACACAACGTTTTAGTAACGAAACCCTCAGAAGTCTTACTGCATCGAAGCAAACAATTTCCCTTCCTAGTTGACGTGGCGGCCAGCATACCCTACGACTACTTCGGTGCCCTTTTAGGTACTTCCAATTACATCATTGGCCTACTGAGGATCCCGAAATTTTTCAAACTTTACAAAGTAAATTTCCATTTTTCAATTCTTGAACGAAAATTTACATTTTTTGCCGTTGCTGTCCAGGTGCTGCTATTCTTTTTCGAAAAAGAAAATGATCTGACGTCGTACATCACGCTGATAAAATTCTTGAAATTTTCAGCGATCCACACGGTCATGATAACGCTTCTGGTGTGCGTCAATTACATGTCAAACTGTGTTATGGGGACTTGTCTCGATACGGGATGGTAAGAAACAAATGATAAATAGGAAAATATTAGCATCCACCTTATCGCGCTAATTTTTAATTAAATGCTTTGCATTGCATTGCGTTTCTTTTGTTTCGTTCTTATTTATCACCTGAATACTGGCGGCCAACATAATTTTAAATTAAACCCTCCCCCACCGTATCAATCTGAGCAGCTGATCCCAACCAATGTAAACTAAAAATTTTTATATTTCCAACTAGTTTTCCGTGCTTTAACGTGCCTCTAGCTGGTTGATAAATAAGAAAAAAAAATTGATAAATTATGGAACAAAATTTTAGGTTGACAAAAAATAAGGACTTTATACGAGAAGAATACGGAATCGATGACTACGGAGACGACTATCTACACACGCTCTTTCACACTGCTTCGATCTATTTTAGCACCAAGGCCAGCTCAATTCCCGCTTACAACATCATCGACACGTTCGTTCTCCACATCTTCTACATTATTGGATATTACATTACATGTTTTGGTTTCGTCCAGATGTGTGCCGCTTTCTCTCTCAAATCCACGAACACCTACAACTTCATCTCGCACTTGGAGCTACTGGGCACGATTTTAAACGACCGGTAAGAGTTTTAAATACATTTATATAACAGTAGCTTTCAATTTTGGCCCTTGACTTCTTGACTTTCCCTGGCCTTCGACTTTTACCCGACAATTTGCTGCTGCCTGACTTTGTATTTTTGGTGTTCCCAAGAGGTCACCCATTTAAGTATGCCCTTGCTCCACAACTTTTTGCTTACTATTAGATCATCGACTTGGTCTTGCTAATTTTTCCAAGAAGTGACCCACCGATTTCTTAAAATTTAAGGAGGGACATAAAATATCTCAAGCCGAAGATTTTGGAGTATACAACGCTTCAATGGAACCTCAATCAAGAGCTAATTTTAGACGACATAAGCATCATGATGGATCAGGAATTTTTCTTTATAAAATCGCGCATTCGTAAGGAATTTATCCAAAAAATCCTGTTACAAACAAAACTGTTCAACGGCTGCAGTCGCAGATTTTTGGAATTGGTCGCAAGCGATGTGGAACTGTTCATGGTACCTTCCGGTAATAAAATTATTTTACTTAACATTCGTCATGTATTAATAATTGTATGAGGAAGTTTTTAAATCGCTAGCGATTATTTTATTTGGGTAACAATCAAAAAAACGGGCTGATTTTTTTCAAAAAAAATTTAAGGTCATCAGATTGTGACGTCTAATACGCGATGCTTCCATCTCTACATTATCCTGGAGGGTTATTGCGTTATGAAATCGCGAGCTCCGGGCGATAAAGAACGGAAAATGACCAAGTTTTGCACGAAATATACGACGTTTCCGGTCGTAGAAATGCTGCACGGCATCAAAACGCTCATCGACGTGGAAACTGTTACCGCCGTGCAGTTGCTCAGCCTTTCCTACCTAAGACTACTCACTCTGTTGAAAGCCATGCCTGAGGACAACTCCGTGGTAAGAAAAATTTAAAGTTTCACACAGAAGCACCACTTCCAACGTATGTTTTTTTTATTATTTATTACAATTCAAGCTTTTGTTTCAGTTTTCCAAATGTTTGGAAGCCCACATGAAACAACATCGCAACTTGTTGGTCAAAAGAGTTTACGATTACGTCGGACACAGACCGCTGATCGTGTCACTGGGCGAGGTCAACATGTTCAAGTACAACATCTACCAAACGGCCGTGCCGTCCATCAAGAAGAAGATATACTCGCAGAAACCCATCAAGCACTGGAGGAAGTTCCTTAGGATCGCGTTTTGGAAAACGTACGATCCCAACGGGAAGTTTTACATTACTTACGAGTTCATCAGGTGCTTCATCATACTGCTTCAGTTGGCCTACAGCTACGCCTACCTTGAACGGTCGTTTTTCGAAGAAAATATTCAACGTTACAGTTATTGGAAGGAGTTTTTTATTGTTTCACTTCTCGTTGACATCTTTATGCGTTCTCATGTTCAGTACTATAATGAATGCGGTAAAGACCAAATGTTTTTAACCCCTTCTTCTTCTTCTTCTTCTTCTTCTTCTTCTCCTCTTTCCGTTTCGCTGCTGGATGTTGACGTGCTTTAAGCTAGAATTGCTTTTTAATCATTCACTCGTCCAATCGCTTGAAATCCATTCTAATTGTTTCCAATTTCTTCAGATTCTCGTCCAATCGATAATTTCTGTTCTGCTTTTTTTTTTAGGAATAAAAGTGACCCATCCTTGGTCGACGTGCAAACGTTACATCTCCACCTCGTTTGCAATCGATTTGTCCGCAGCGTTCCCGTTCAAAATTTTCAACATCCACAAGCTCTTCCTTTACCGCAACCACGATCAAGCTTACATATTTCTTTCGCTGTTCTTTAGGCCGTTACAGCTCTACAGGCCCTATTATCTCTTCAGCTATCTCAAAAACAACGTCTACATCAGGCATGTTATTCTCTTCAACTTTATGGAAGTTTTTGGCTTCGCAATGTTCACCTCAAGTAATTATTTTGTTTTGTTTCGTTCGTTCACAAGCTCCGAGTCAAATTTTTTAGTTACCTTGGCTTGCGTGCGACTCATGGTGAGTTGCGACGTGAAGAACGATCACACCTTTGTCTGTCCCGAAGATTATTGGTTGAACGTCGAACCGTACCTCAGGGTTTGGATGGATGATTATATCGTCTTTCTCAATATCTATTCCACCATGACTGCGACCATAGTGGGAGGCTTTAGAATGTTCAACGCGCGCGATTATGGCATCGAGTTTTGCATCACCATGATCATCATCGTAACGAAATTGTTTTTTCTATCAAATTTGATTGGCGTCTATGTAAGGCCCCAAACACAAGTTGAAACTTGAAAGTTTTCCAAAAACATTTAAATTTAGGTTCACGAGAACACGAAGTTGGCCCAACACCAAGATTCTATCAAGCATTATTTAAAGTACATCGCAAATAAAACGATAAGCAACAAGAACAAGATAGAGATGTTGGAGCATTTTAATAATTATTGGAAAAAGTCGAAGGGTTGGCAGCCGTCAAAAATTTTCAGCGCGTTCTATCCGAACATGCAGGAAGAGATCTTTGTTTCGCTGTACAAACCGGCGTTGCTGAATTCCGAAGTATTTCGCGACGCCGATGAAAGCTTTTTTCGGTTGGAAAATGAACTTTTCCTGTTCGCTTGAAAAACTTTACTTTTTAGCCTACTGGCACCCCATTTGGAAGAACGCCATTTCAAGAAAGAAGCCGACATAATCCGCTGTAACGACGTGCAGGGCGAAATCTTCATCGTCCTCAACGGTTTCGCAGATGTCCATTTGGCCGGAACCAAGATGGTCACACTCTATCACGGCGGAATGTTTGGTTGCTTTGATTACTTAGGTGAATTTAAGGAAAATGTCCAAAATCAAAAAGTTTTCACGGAGTTTTGTTTAACAAAACAAAGTTTTAGTACAAAAACGCAAAAACAAAATTTCGTTATGCAATTAAAAAATTAATTTTTGATGTTTTCTAGGAATCACGCGTCAGACGATTCACGTTAATGCCAAAGTGCACGTCCGACTGCTCTGCATCGAATCAAAAAAGTTTTATAGAATCCTCGAAATATATCCGTACATCAGAGGCAGAGTTTTAAACAAGCACAAATTAAATTTTGAATACATCCCGGACATTTCCGAGGACGCCACGTCCTTGAGCATGAGGACCTTCATCGATGACAGTCGAAAAACTAACTTTCTTCTGAGGACCATTAGCGAGAACAACATGTATGTCAAAATTTGGGATTACATCACCAACGTTCACGTGGCTTCCTGCTCCAGCATATATTGCCTCTTCGTCATGGTGGTTTACGAAAATTCAATTTTTATATCCATGTGAGATTATGTCTAAGAACATTCACACCAAATTTTTTCAAGACTTTTTTTACTAACGTTTTCCAAATATTTCGAGTTCGAAAGTTTTTGAATCAAGATTTTAGGTTTCTCTTTTCCAGTTGGATCGCCTTGGATATTTACTACCTGCTGAATATTTACTTCCACTGCCACGTAACGTATACGGATTTGGAGTCGGGGATTACAGTCAGGAGCGTTAAAGCTCTGACCCTGCGCTACTTAAAATCTTTCAGATTTTACCTGGACGTCATCACTATCCTTCCTTTGTACCTGTTTCACACAATCCTTCACAAGTAAACCAATTTTGATGTTTGTTTCTTTTGTTTATCGTAATATTTTGTAGGGGACATTACCCTCCGGGCTACTTTATGGGCAACAAACTTCTTAGAATTTATTTCCTTTTCGATAACTATAGAACGTACGTGAGTCGACGTAACGTGCCAAGACACGTACGTTGGGTCTTCCTCATCTACCTGGCCGTCTTCATTTTACAAGCTGTTTTTAATGTTTGGTAAACGAAATTTTGTTTACTTTGTGGTCGAATAATTTTGATCCAATAAGTTTTAATCCAATTTTTTTTTAGGTGGCTCGTCCAACAATCAGCGGTTGAAGAAAAAGACGTAAAAATTGCGGCCACTTACCTGCACATCATTAACATATTGACCAGCACCGGATTACGTGAAGAAACTTTGACACAAATAACGCAAATCGCTGTAAATCTACTGGTCGTTTTAGTAACTCATTGCTTCCTCGACTACCTGCTAGCCGTATTTTCCAAGATGTTGGTCATGCAGAACAACTACTTGGCTAATTACAAGAGTCAAATGGAGCTGTTCAAGATCTACTGCCACAAGGAGCAGTTGTCGAATCCGATCATCACGAAATCGTGGAAGTACCTCATGTATTTGTACAAGCGGAGGAAGGGCGAACAGCTTCCCCGCTTGCTTAAATCCGCGCCGCCCTATATACGACAGGATCACATGCACACGCTCTACAAAAATCATTTCGAAAAACACACGCTCTTCAAGAACGTCCACGTGGATTTCATACGGCAGCTCTATTTACACGTGAAGGTTTTTATGTATCTTCCCGGTGATATGATCGTGGAAACGGGAGACATTAATGGGACCATGTATTTTGTTGAAAGCGGAGAAGTCATCGCGATTGGTGCCCGAAATTTTCCAACCCCGTTTAGACTGTTTTTATTCGTTTTTTTTTTCTTACAGAAAAACTGAAGACTGCTAGTAATAAGTACAAATTTTCCATTTTGAAAAGTCGCGCCACTTTTGGAGAAGTTCAGTGCCTGTACGGTGTCAGATTTGATAAAACGTTCAAAGCCCTGACGGATTGTTCGATTTTATCCATTTGTAAAATGGATTGGGATTATCTGCTAGATTGGTTCCCAGCTAGCAGGGAAACTCTTTATAAGGAAATTAAAAAATTTCTTCCCGATGATGATGATAAATAGTTTAGTGCGTTATATGTAGAAATAAAGTTTATTTTAATATTTCTTTTTTTTTTTCATTGCCCATCCATTATGTTTCTTTATTTGGTGTTACATGATTAGATCCCCGATGTTTCTTAGATCTGTTCATTTTATCAAGTTGGGAAGACCAAAGACCAAATTATGATTTAACACATTTGGCCCAAAAATTTTGATCCATTGGTGATCGGTACTGTAGAAAACAAGTGGAAAATTGGTGATCTAAAAATTATCAAAAAGTGCGAAATCGTGGATCGAAAATAATTTTGTAGATTTTCGTTAATAACTTGCTCAATAGATATTGGCCATTGTTCCTTGATAGATAAGGGTTGTTTGGTGAATTTTTACAATTGCTAGAATTATTTTTGTAGCGCCTGCATACTTTGAAACGTGAAGTAGGGTGGGTGGGTTCATGTCGGGAAAGATTTTAAAAGGTTAAACGGCTTAAAGGTTAATCGTTATATTATCGGTAGCCACATAACAGGCATTTGTTAAATGTCAACAGGGGAGGACCAAGCGCCCTGCACGTTTAAGTTAAAACTACCCCTAATCGAAGCAAATAATAAGTACTCCAGAAGTAAATCAACTAAATAATTATAAAATCGTCAGTGCAACTGCTGTTATATTATAACATAATAATCATACACCAAGTGTATTTAAAATTGTATGACAAAAATTTCAACTCGCTAGCAATTGTTTCCTACAAGTTATGAACTAAAAACTTGTGATTTTTAAAATTTTCGATTTAAAGTACCAAAATTTAATCCGAATAATTTTTCTTTTGTTTTTTTTTTTATTTAATATCCAATTAGATTTTTAAGTAGGCAACCCAACTTATCTCTTATCTTTGCAAACAAGATATTTTTTATCTTCCTTATCTTATCTCGTTTACAATTTCACTCTGAAACGACTAACGAACGAATTATTATAAATTTTTTGTGCATCCACCCTTGAAAATTTTAATTTTATTTTAGGTAAGTCTCAAATTACAAAAATTAAAAAAAAACAAACAAATTGTTTAGAGTTGGCCATGGTTTGTTGTATCTAGAAGGAAGTGAACAAAGAACTTGAATTGGTGTTTTGAGCAGAAAATCTAGTTGCAAAAGATTACAAAAAATTTAAAATTAAAAAAAATTAGAAAAAAATAAAAACAAAAATTAAATTAGTTCAGTGACTTAGTGGTAGAACACTACGTTTTAATTCGAAAGATCTATGGTTCGATGACCAAAAGGGATGGCAAAGTATAAAAAACGAATGAGCAATATATTTATTGCGTGTGATTGTGTGAATCACATCGCGAGTCAACATAAATTATGATATCGCAAAGATAAAGCAATTGCAGGAATAATTTCAAAAAAATTCTACGAAACTGATAAAAACCAATTTTTTTTTGCAGAAAATTATTTCGCAGCGTGGGGATAAGAAAAATGATGAAAGAATTGCAGCATCCGCTGCTCGCTTTAGGATTTTTTCTTTTATTAAGTACAAATTTAATCAAAAGCGATGAAATCTCAATGCCTTTATGCACCAACTGCACCTGCAGTAAAAATAATTCAAACAGCCTGATCATCGATTGCTCTAAAATGAGTTATAAAAGTTTTGAAAGTAAGTATTCCATCCCCACACGTTTAAATAAAAATGTAAAAATTTAGGAAAAAAAACCAAATTCAAAAATTGGAATGTTCCTCACTAGACTTTCCTCTGAGTGGGATTATTTTTAAAATAAAAGTCCGTTTAGAAAATAGTTTTTTTTTAGATGAATCCATCTTTGACAAATCCAACTATATTTTTGGAAATAAAACGTATCCAATCGATAAATTAAATTTTTCCCGAATTGAAATTTTTCACTTAAAGAAGGCGTTTCCCAACAACTCTATAAAAACGTTGGATCTAAGTTTTACCGGTCTGATAGAAATAGGGGAAGGCGTTTTTGAAAATATGCAAGAAATGCAGGAACTGATTTTGAGCCACAACAGAATCGAACATTTAAAACCTGAAGTGTTTAAGGTAAGAAAAACGTAATTTACTTACAACACATTTAACCTAACTATTCAGATAATAATTGAGATATTGGTGTGAACATAACCAACATAATACTAATTTTTTAATTAGGGATTGTTTCTGGATGAACAAGATTATCCCTTAAGATCCCTTAAGGTTCTAAGATTGGATAGAAATTTCGTAAGAACGCTACATAACGATATTTTTCAACATATCGATCGTGTCTTGGAGGAACTTTATCTGAATGACAATCCTTTAAAGATCATCGACGAATCTACACGACAGGCCATCACCAGTTTGTTTTATTTGAAAGTAAGCTACAAGTCAGGATTTATTTTCTAAAAAATCGCCATCGTTTTTCATTAATTTAGATTCTATTCTACATTCATTTTCACCACGGTGCGCGCGTATACGAAAGCAAGTAGACAGCGATTTTGCACAATTTGAGTGATCACAGTGAATACGGCATACCAAACGACCAATCATATGTATCTATCGAGGTGTTCACGTGCAGATCACGCATTGAACTTTGTTTACGCGCACTCCGTATTAAAGCCAAATGAAGTATATAATCTAAAAACTAGACCAACCGTCTTTGTTAATTTAGATTCTGGATTAACTCGCTCTAATACGCACGCCATACACTACAATTAATAAGGCGTCGACAGTCATTTAGGAAGAAAATCTTAACTAACCATTTTAAACAATGTTTCAAGGTTCTGGATTTGAGCAACACAGGCATTACAAACTTACCAACTTCATTTCTGTATTCACCCCAGTATTTAAAAGTTCTACGTTTATCCAATAACAACATTTCTTTCGTTTCGGAATTGCATTTGGATGGATCGCACGAGCTACATACGCTAATGCTTAACGGGAATCCAATTGGTAATCTCTCGGAGGAAAAGTGGGTTGGACAAAGTGAGTGTTAAATTTTTTTATCGTGTGCCTTTTCTTTTAGCTTTTTTCCTAATGTGACAACGCTCAGAGTGCTGCATTTGTGTCAAATGCCGATATTGGAAGGCGTTGGAAAGGCGAGTTTGGGCAGGTTGGAAAATTTAGAAGAACTTCACATGTCAGGAAATCAAAAATTAAGACATATTGATCAAAATGCTTTGATTAGATATGACGGGCAAACTCCAATGGTGGTCAAATTAAAAAAGGTTAAGTTATTTTTATATTTTACTAAAATTTCAGAAAAAGCGCTTTACACATTTTTATGATTTAACTTCAAAGCTTTTTAAAATAACAAGCCACGTTTGTTTAACGTTATTCTTTTCCACCCTCTTTACTGTTGCCCCGCAGGAGTAACTTTTTCGTAGGTATAACCGAGTGCTTGCCGAATAAAACAAATGCCATCGACTTAATGCTGCATTGAAGAGTTTTGAATTTTTATTAGATTAATGAGATGTGTATTTTCTACTTTTGGTGCAAATTTCAACTCAATTGCATTACAAAAAATATGATTTTCCAGATTAAACAAATGCCTGTGACCTTATAACGCGTTGGAAAATTTTAAATTTTTAGTATATTAATAAGAGACGTATTTTTTACCCTTAATGCAAATTTTAACCCAATTCATACGCTGAAATTTTTAAAATTAATTTTCAAACTTTTTACTAAAATCGAAAAAAATACGCTTTACCAGATAAAACAAATGCTCGCTACTTAATGACCCATTGGAAAATTTAAAATTTTTACTATGTCATAATGCGATATATTTTCTACCTTTCGTGTAAATTTTAGCCCAACTGATACGCTAAAATTTTCAAAATTAATTTTTAAAATTTACCATTTACATTTGTAGTTGTATATAGCAAACAATCAACTACTTCGTTTGGATTTGGAACTCAATTTGGAAAATTTGCAAGAGGTAGATATCGCAGGAAATCCATGGAATTGCGAGTGCGAAAATCAATGGCTTCTGGACACGATGTACCCAATTGTTAAAAAATGTAATCAAACACAAGCCGAAACATTAACGTGAGTTCACAAAAATTTAATTTTTACAGAAAAAAAATTTAGCAACGCAATTTGTTTACAAAAAAGCATTAATTTATTAGAAAATATTAATTTTCAAAAAATTTATTTTTAAAAATTTTGATTTTTTTGTTCGAAAAGGTGTGCGGGACCAATTGAAATGGAAGGAAGATTTTTTCACGATTTAAGTGGAAACAAAACTATAATGAGGTGTTTGGATCTTTATGGAAATCACCCAGAACACGATGGCACCATTTTGGTTTGCTTTTTGTTAGGTTAGTATCAAAAAAATTATAATAATAAAAAACTATGCCTAATGAAAAAAAATATATTCTTAAGACAAATAATTGATTGACAGACTGACTGACAGAACATTAAAAAAATTAACTGTTGAAACAAATGACTGACTCACTGATTAACTATTAAAAAAAATAAAAATCGAACATTTTACGTGTGATAAAGTAAATAATGATAACAAAAAAAATTTTACTCTTAATAAATTGGTGGAATTATTATTTATTTAATTAATTTATTTATTTATTTGCAGGATTACTCCTAGGCATTGTTCTAGTGCTCTTCATAGCCTACTCGTATCAAAGACATTGGTTTGGAGTTTTCGACAATTCTCCCGCATCTTTTTCAAGACAATTTTATGGAAGGGCCCGAAACATGGACGAAGATTTGTAGAGGGAGCTTGTTTTTTAAATATATTTTTACTTTGTGTATTTAAATATTAAATTATCTGACGTTTCTTAATCTTTTGTTTTTTATTTGGTTAGTTTTATGGTTTGGTTGATGTTATCTAATTTTTTTTTTTGTTAAATGTAAAACTGCATTTGGAAAACAAAAGAATTTTGCATAAAAATCTTCTAATCTTATCTAAAATGGTTAATTTTAAATGTTAGATAAGTTTTTGTGTAAATTTTGTGCAAAGTATGAAAAGTAGTTTGTGCAGGAGACGGAAATACGTATATTATTTGGTATTATTATAAAATTCGTTTAATTTTAAAAATTACTCACAAAATTTTCTATAATTTTTTTAATAAATTCAATTCAAATTCAAAGGAATTTAATTGAAATTTTGTAAAAATTATTTAAAAATTAAAACTTGTTGATCAAAATTCAAGAAACTCAATCAAAATTTTGTCTGTTTTTATTAAAAATTTTGACCAAGAATTTTTATAAATACTTTAAAAAAAATTAAAAAAAATAACAAAATTAAATTCTAGCGAAGAAAATTAAAATGTCAAAATTGGTAATAATTGCGATTGTTACTGTTTTTGTCACTTTTGGTAAGTACTCAATATAAATTTCCGTACATACCGGCGTATAAGATGACGTGTCTAAAAACTCGAATACAAAATTGTATCTGCAACAAAGAGTTGTGTTGTTTTTATTGGGTAGATCAAAGCCGGTAGATACAAGCGGTGTTTTTGTAATTCGCTGAAAAGTATTTTCTTTAATTACCATTATAAATTTTGAAATAACAAGTCAACTCCTCTAATCAAATTTTTATAAGCCTCTTCTTTTTCACCCCCCCCCCTCTTTACCGTTGCCCCGCAGGAGAAACTTGTTCGTTGGTATAACCACCTCTTAAAATAAACCTAAATATCGATATAGCAGCTATTACGTGCCGTAACGCACTTATGGCGTGGACCTAAAGTTTAAAGTTTAAATACTCAATGATTAAAATCCTAGAGATGTAACTTATAAGTCTGTGTGCACGCTTTTAAAAAGTATAAATTTCAAAAACAGGAATATAATGTGTTCAAAAATATATTTTTTTCTAGGCAATACCAAATCGTTAACCGATTTCGATCCATTATGTCCATTTACATATCCAGTGAGCCGAGATAAGCTCAACTTTAATTTATACAACAAACAAAACACAAACGGTACTTTGATCGTAGGCAATGACCATTCAAAAATGAGCAGAAATTCAAAGACCATCTTCATAGTACAAGGGTAAAAATAAATAAACACGCTAACCACTAGATTGGATGAGACAATGTGAGATTACCTCACACGATCAATATTATTGGACAAAAATGTTAAAGGCGTTTTATTGATCAATAATATTGACGATAAATATTGCCAATAAAGAGCTTTTCCATGGATAATAATTGTCCTTTTTAATAATTTTTTTTATAGATTTTTGGAAAGTATTAAAGTAAGTCCTTGGCCTTTGGATATGATTTCAACGTATTTAGAAATGTATCCCGATGCTGATGTAATTCATATGGATTGGAGCCAATATGCGCAAAAAAGATTTTGGACTTCGTTCTGCACGACGCCCAAAGTTGGAACGTTTTTAGGGGAGTTCATTACTTCTCTTGTTGAAAGTGGTTTTGGTGTAAAAGACGTGGAAATTGTTGGGTTTTCACTGGGAGGACATGTCGTTGGTTTCGCTGGTAAAATAGTTTTGTTTTACATCACAAATTCGTTTTTGATATTTTGGAACGTTTTGGTAACTCTTTGTATTTTTTGATAATATTTTGTAACGTTAGACGTAAGACATACAACATAATTTTTTCTTTTCACTTTTTGCATACTCTTTTCAACTATAGGTCAAGAGGTTTTTAAAAATACAGGACAAAAGGTTGCAAAAATTACGGGACTGGATGTTGTGGGTATTACATTTGATTACAAATCTGACGATAAGAAGCTTACAAGAGATGATGCCGATGATGTGATTGTAATTCATACAAATTCAAACATTGGAATGACCCGAAAATCAATTGGAAGAGTTGATTTTTTCATTAATGGCGGGTATTTTCAACCCAGTTGCAGAAAAATACATTGGGACCAAATTCATTCTATATTGGATTTCATCCTCGATGGTGAGTGGAAATTTTTATATTTTCTTTGAAAGCTGTTTCCTAATAATGGCGTACGTAAAGTTAGTAACAATAACTTACAGCTTTCATAATTCCTTATTCTCCTTGCAATGTCAATCAAAATTTTGGCAACTACTTATTGTACTAACTAATGTCTTGATAATGCTCGCTGCAATATTGAAAGAAAGTGGATGAAATTCGCCGCTAATTACTCTTTCTAAAACGCATATGCCGCGAGCTGAGAGCACAGATATTCCCCCACCAACATCATAGTACAGTTAGGCTCTTTTTGCTTAGGTTAGCGCTCGTTACTTGCATCGCCACCTACTGAATCTCGCTTGTACATGTTTCGAACCAAAGACGGTAGAAGATTGAATTTTTTTTTAAATCAATACAACAGATGATGCCGATGATGTGATTGCAATTCCTTCGAATACAAGCACTGGGACGGCCTGAGTTGATTTTTTCATTAATTACATTGTTTTATTTTATAGTTTTTTGCAGTCATATGAGAACACCGCACTTTTGGATAGCGAGCTTAGAAGGACGGAACTTTGTAGGAATGCGTTGCAGTGACTCAGATTTTACGTCGTGTGATCAAAACCAAACTACCACAATCTCTAACAATGTTGATCCTGACGCAGAAGGCATTTATTTTGTTAAAACAGATTTTTGATTATTTTCAAAAAAAAATTTGAAAATTGTTTGTAGTATGTTGCAAATTTTTAAAATTTCTTTTCTGTTTGTCACTTTTTTCTGTTTAAACGGATGATTATATTAATAAATGCACTATTTAACTGAACTAATCACTTCCTTATTTATTTACCACTTAATTTAAAATTTAACCTAAAAAAAAAACTAATTCGTAATTCCGCGCGTTTTGTATAATTATTATCGTTTTGCATTGTTATCAAATATACTCATTAAAAATTTTTTTTATATATTATAATTATAACAAGCAAAAAGAATATTTGTTATTTATTTTAAACCAAAAACATGCTAAAACTAAACGCGTTTTTAGTTTTTACTTTATTTGTTTTTTTAGGTAAGTTTAAAAGATTTTTTTGCAAAAAATTAAAGTCAAACCGAAAATTTTGATTTAAAATTAGTTAATCCTAAAAAATTATATTCCAGGTAAAACCGACGCAATTTTCAGCCCATTATGCCTAATTCCAACCCACGTGACTAAAAACAAACTTCACTACACCCTGTACAACAATCAGAACCTTAAGGGCACTTTGATACAAAACAATGATTATTCGAAAATGGACAAGAATACAAAAACCATTTTCATAGTGCAAGGGTACTATCCACTTTCAATATTTACAACTTTTTCTGCATAACTTTTAGGAACATCTTTTATATCTTTTTAATCTTTTATAACTTAATGCAAGTGGAAACTTAACTGTGGACAACAAATGTTTTCATCGCGTAATTTTTTGGGCAACGTAATCGGGAGGCTTTTAATTAGCATAATCACTGTACAACATAACTTTACGCAATTTTACGTAACACAACTTTTAATAATTTTGAGTGATACTCATTCAATAATTTTTACTTAGATGGTTGGAAAGCCTTTTGGTAAGCCGTTGGCCTGTTGGGATGATTTCAGCATATTTAAATCTGTATCCAAACGCTGATGTAATTCTTATGGATTGGACTCAATATTCACAAAAACGGTTTTTGACTGCGTCTTGTTCTGTGTCCAAAGTTGGAAAATTTTTGGGTGAATTTATAATTAACTTGGCTGGAGATGGATTTGATCTTAAAAATGTGGAAATGGTTGGGTTTTCTTTAGGAGGACAAGTCGTTGGTTTTGCAGGAAAATTTAATTTTTTTTCTTGTTAACTGCCAATTTTTAATATATTTTTTTATACAGGCTTCACAGTTAAAGAAAACGGGGGGAATAGAGTTGGAAAAATTATAGGATTAGACGTTGAGGGTAGAGTTTTTGATGCAACTGATGATGATGCTGAAAAGCTTACGAGCGATGATGCGGATGATGTGATTGGGATTCATACTAATACGGATATTGGGACAACCAAAAAACAAATTGGAAGGGTTGATTTTTATATTAATGGTGGAAGAAGGCAGCCCAGTTGCATGAAGATTTTTTTGAATCCCATCATGATGAGTAAAAAAAATTTAAAATTATAACGCGAAAATTACGGGCGAATGTTATCCATATTATGATATATTATCAAGGGATATATTTTCTACACTTAGGTAAAATATCACCCCAATTGGCACGCTGAAATTTTTACAATTAATTTTCAAACCTTATTTAAAGTTTTTTTTTTTTTTAATCCAAAAAATACTTTTCATCAGATAAAACAAATGACTGACGTATTGAAAATTTTCGAATTTTTAGTATATTATTAGGGGATATATTTTTTACATTTTGTGCATAATTCAACCTAATTGACAAGCTGAGATTTTCAAAATTAATTTTCAAGCATAAAATAATTTTTCACGTTACAGTTTTCTGCAGTCATTGGAGAGCTCCAGTTCTTTGGACCAAAAGTTTGCAAGGCGAAAAGTTTATAGGATGGAAGTGCGCTGATTTACGATTTGATTCATGTGACAGAAACCAAACAGCAATAATTTCCGAAAACGTTGATACAAACGCAAAGGGCATTTATTATGTTAAAAAAAATTTTTAGAAAAATTTCTGCCTAATTACCTAAAATATAATGTGTTAGCTCTTTGTCCATCTACATGTATTTTTAGTTGGGTATTGTTTTGAATAAAGGTTACGCCTAGTTTCACCTTGAATATTATTAAGTTTTTCGCGCGTGCGTTACTTCATTTAGTTTTTATCTTAATTAACGTAATAAATTTAACGAATTCGGCGTAAAAAGTTATAAACTTTTAATCTTAACTCAAATTTAATTTTAATTTTTTTGCATGTGTTTAACTATTCCTATATTTAGGTTTTCTTTGTCTGCTTCGTTTCTCTTCTTGCCAAAGGAGTCGAGTGTTTCTTGCCGTTGCCTGATATATTAAGCTGCTGGTCGCCAAACTGATTTAATACGTCTATAGTCTCGATGATCTTCCTCGGGGACAAGGATTAATCGCTCAAAGTTGTCGTCAAGTCTTCTGCTTGTAACGTCAACTTTCTTCGGTTAACCGTCCAATTGGGGTTACTTAAATATCTATTGAAATTATATGAGCTAGTTCCGTGATGGCCGCCTCGAAGGTGATTCTTTTAACTTTTGTTTTTAATCCCTTCTGATTGATTGATTCGTATCTTGCATGATCTATCTGTCTCCCCAAGTAATTTGCAGGCTTTTGGATGCTTTTCTGTTCGTCTTAGTTTTATTTCTTGAGTGCTACCTTCTACCCCGACCAAAAGACTTTTTATTTGATTTGTCTGTTGCATTATTGGTTGCTAAGTTACAGGACAACAAAAGTTACTAAGTCATTCAAATAATTTCCCACCATTTTAAAGAAATATTAAGATCTAGTGAAGAACGCACAAAGATATTCCAAAAATTGAAAGGCACGTGATACCCTAATAAAAAGACTACTTTCATTTGATTTAAATTTGTTTGCAGCAGCCACATTAGTTGCTTTGTTATTTTACTACTTCTTTATCCACTGTCCTTTCTATCCGACTATACGTTTAATTAATGTTGTTATATAATTTTTTTTACATTGACACGAAACGCAAATAAAGTAATTAAAATACAATTTCATAGATATATATTTTTTTAATTTTTACCCACATAGATATGTGTAAATTATTTAAAATATCTTATCGAGTGCTGTAAACAATAACAAAATTTATTAATTGTTGTAAAAATATTTTTTTATCAACTCATTAAGCTCACGAAACAAAAATATTTCTTAGATACTCATTTAATTATATATATTAAAAGAGTTAACCGATTTTAACGTGCGTTTAAAAATGTAAATAATTGTTGCAGAATTTTTTTATGTTTATAATAAGCTGAAAATCACCGTTCAAGGGCGTTTTAAAATTTTTTTTTTTTAATTTCCAACTTTTAAATTTCTTTACAGAAGGTTATTGACAATTGCTTTGGCTACCAAATGGACCCGGCACGATATTTTTAAAGCTTTTAATAAGCTCAGAAAATGTGCGTTTTCAAAATGACATTTTGAAATTTTTTTCCAACTTTGGATGTGAATTTTTAGCAAACTAGGCCATGAATTGAAAAACGGGCTGCGGAATCGTAATAGGCATGCTTTTCTCTATTAAATATGTGACAATGAGCGATTTGGAAATTTTTAAAATTTGAAAATATGTTTCTGACCAAATGTATGGAAAATTTTCCAGTTTTTTGCACGTATCTTCAAAACTAGTCGTTCAAATTTTAATTTCTTGAAAGGAGGTTATAGACAATTGTTTTGGCTACCAAATGGACCCGGCACGATATTTTTAAAGCTTTTAATAAGCTCAGAAAATGTGCTTACGTGCGTTTTCAAAATGACTTTTTGAAATTATCCAACTTTGGATGCCAATTTCTGGCAAACCAGGCCTAGCATTAAAAAACGGGTTGCGGAATCGTGACGAAATAAACAAAATTAACAAAAAACGCTAGTTTTTTGCTTTAAGCAGAAGACTGGGACAGGTATTTTTTTGCAAAGCAAGGAATAGACTTTTCCTTCTTCTTTCCACCTTTTTTATCGTTCGCGTACAAAAACGTTTTGAAGGAGGTCGTTTTCCTTTTCAACTTTTTTGTTTTTGTTTTCTTTCATTTTCCTTTTTTCTTCTTCCTTGTTCATTCTTCTTTTTAAAGTTTTCTTTACCCCATCTATAATGATCATATTCCCCTAACTTTCTCTATTTCTCTCTCTTAGCCTTTCTTTTTCTATCCCTCACCTTTGATACTTTCGTCTGCTTTGTTCCTAATTTCAGTTTTCTTCTTTCTCCTTTTCCTTTCATCTCATATCTTTTACTTTTTTACTTTTGATCTTTTCTCTTTCCCATTTGCTGTTGTTTTATTTCTACTTTTGTTGCGTAGGAATGGAATTATCCTTATCTTCCCTTAACACCACTTCCCTCTTCCTTCTTTCTCTATCTCGCTCACTCTCATCCCTTTTCCTTCTTCCTTTCAACCTTGATCCTTTCTCCCCTCTTTATCCTATTTTGCACCTTTCTTTTTCTTCTCATTTCTTCTTTTAACTTTTTTATCCCTTATCTCTGTTCCATATCAAAATTTCTTTTTTCCATCTCATCTTTTCCTACTCCTACTTGTTTTTGATTCATTTATCATCTGTTTTGATTCTTTTTCCTACTTTTTTCTTTTAAATTCTTCTTCCGCCTTAATTAATTTTTATTTCTGCTTCCGTTTTTTATAATTTAATAAAAAAAAAATTGGAAATTTAAATAGTATGCATGTAGTGAGTGCTATGTGAATTTCTATGCAGAGGTCTCTAGGGAGTTTTCACGTACGGAATGAGGGCAATACGCCCTAGGGTTTGTAACAACATAGGTCGTCCATGCATAAGCCGCGACGCTGCGCGGACTCACCCCTACACGTGAGAATAT
>JARJDX010071386.1:0-18423 GCA_030264735.1 Gymnusa sp. GC000175 | reverse complement strand
GTTTACAACAAACTCTTGGTTTATAAATACCCGCGTTTACAACAAACTCTTGGCTTATAAATATACGTGTTTGTATCAAACTCTTGGCTTATAAATATCAGTGTTTACAACAAACTCTTGGCTTATAAATATCCGTGTTTACAAAATTTTAGAAAATTAAAAATTAAATAATTTATTATATGTGGCACTGCGACTCATCGTACTCAACACCCTTGTGTGAATGCATAATATGGTACTTGAGCCCATTGTTATTCTTATAAGTCTTGCCACAATTCTTGACACTGCACATGTAGGGTCTTCGCTCAGTCATCTTTGCTGCTGTGTGCCCATGATCCATATGGTACTTCAGGCCATAGGAGCTTGTATATACTTTGTTGCAGTGCTTGGCAGGGCAGGGAAACAACTTGTTATTCATATAGATCTCTCCATCCTTGAAAGATTCCCGATCAGAGTCGCACTCCAGAGTTTTTTCACTCTCTATGCTGCCAGAGAAAGAATCGTCATTAAAATCTATCTTGTCTGTGTGTTTGATCACTTTCTTGCTACCAGTTGAATTGATACTAAAGTTTTCAGAACTGATGCTGTCGGTGTGGTCTGAGAATCCAACTGTGCCAAAACGCCTTGAAAAACTTCTTCTCTGGGATGATCTAACAAGAACGTCCATAATTTCGTTATAGTTGAGTTCCATCCGAGAGGGCCAGTTAAACAAAGTAAAATTTTTCAGTGAAAAAAAATGATTTCATCAAAATAGCAGAAGCGGGATTCGAACCCACGACTCCGGAGAGATCACGACCTGAACGTGACGCCTTAGACCGCTCGGCCATTCTACTAGGAGCCAGCAAATTTATATTTAAATTTCAAGAAGAAAAATATGATTGAGTAAAATATTTTTGATGGAGGGAAAATAGCCATCTGTTTATTTATAAACACATCAGTGATTTGGAATGATTAATTATTTGGCGGGGAACAAATAAAAATCTCAAAATTGAGCAGAGTCTTTTCAGATCAAAGTGATTAAAAAGAGTAGAAATATTTAATAATAGAAGAATTTAAACAAATGAATTGATTTCATTCGAGTGGCAGATCATTTAAACTTTTTAATATAAATTTATATCTTAAATTATATTTAGCTTCGATCACTCTTGAACTAATGAGTTTAGGAATGCCTTAGTTTGGTTCATCCAAGTCTATTTGTAATAATTTAAAGCTCATGGAAATATTAAATCAAATGGGGATGTATCAATAAAGCTTTTGATTCTTTAAGCTTATTTTATTAAAGTGATTTAAACATTCAAAGCTGAGTTGAAGGCGCGATGAGATTCTCAAGCACTTGCAGCAAGGCGGTTTAGACATTCAAAGCTGAGTTGAAGGCACGATGAGATTCTCAAGCACTTGCAGCAAGGTGGTTTAGACATTCAAAGCTGAGTTGAAAGCGCGATGAGATTCTCAAGCACTTGCAGCAAGGTGATTTAGACACTGTGTTCAATCATAATAAAATCTTCGAATTATGATCAAAGAGAATCAAAATGATAAAATAAATTTTTGTTTATTATTTTTGTTTTGAAATTAGAATGCAAAAGCATCAATCAAAATATTTAAATTATTTTATTTTCATCAAATTTCAAAATTGTCTCTAAATTCTATTTTAGAATATTTCGATAATTGATAGAAAGAAACAAACAGGGAAATGAAAAGGAATTTATTCTATGATACAAGCTTCCAAAGCTTAAAGACAAACAAAAAAGTAATTAAAAGAAAATAATGGTTCTTAATCAAATGAAAGCGGAATGCGAAGATATTTAATGGAATGGCACTTTCAGCTGCTGATTGAAGCACCGAGAATTTCTATAGCTATGCTAAGTGACACATGCATCATTAACAGGGTGGAATTTAGTCTGAGAGAGGAAGTGTCTAATAGCATGTAATATGAAGAATTATACTTTCCACATTCAAATGCAGTTTGAGAGAAGAGGCTGATTAAGTCTGATAGGAATGTATTATTAACAGGGTGGGACGCGCTCTGAGAGAAGAAGGGGGGAGTAGAGTCTGATAGGAATATTTATACTTTCCTCTTTAAAAGCAGTTTTAGAGAAGAGGGGCTGATAGGAATATTTATACTTCCCGCAATGAATATAAATGAGGATCTCAGAAGGAGTCCCCCGCTCAGTAGAAATTATTTGTTATAATAAAATTTTAATATTAATGCAATTTTAGCTTTGAATCTCTGATTCTCGCCCCAATTTCCTTTTTCTGTTATATTTGCCTCAACTTTAAAACTAAAATATATTCGGTTGCATAAATTGATGCGATTTAATACCGTTATATTCATTTTTTGATATTTCACACAATCTTTGAATACTTTTGTCTTAGGTTTGCTAGTTATCCCTTGCCAACATCTTCACATTCTCATCGATTGTACAATTTCTTTCTTTCATACCGATTGTGATAGTATCATAAAGAATTGTAGCATCATTCCGCCAAAAATCAACGGTTCATGCGCCTATCATTGATAAATCAACTGTGCATGAAACTGATCTAAATTATCATAAAAAATTGAGGTATATAAATATATGAATAAATGAGACTGAATTTTAGATTGAGCGATCTTAGAGCCTCAGGATAGAGTGAAACCTTCAGCAGCTTTCCAACCCTCTGAATGCACCTTAATCTGTTAAAAACATGCTCTAATGAAATCAAAATCAATTGTATTTGATTCTAAAGAAGGGGAATAACTGATAATAGTTGGCCGCTATTTAATGAAAATCCTTAACTTAATTGTATATCCAACTATTGTGGATTCCAGTGGGATCGGCCTGTGCATTGTAATTGTACGTCCAATTACGATATGAAAGCCTCTTGGATTTTAATCAAGATTTTCTGCCGAGAAATATAACTTTAATCACAAACTGTCTTTAATATAAAATGAAACTATGCGCCTTCAATAGATTCGGTGGATGGTTTAATACTCACGTTTTATTAGATACTAAAGGCTTTATATCCGAACCCTCTAATTCTTCTATATTTATCATTCCAGTTTGAATAGGAGATATTTAGATGCAGACTGGCCATAGCATTTATATAAACTGTGAGCATCAGCTTGAATAGAAGCTGTTGAAGTATTAAGGTATTTGAATTTCAAATCTGTTAACATAGGCTTTGAAGATCGGGTATTTAAACACCAAACTGATTATATGGCTTCTAAAACTGTGAGCATCAGCTTGAATGAAAGCTGTTGAAGTATCAAGGTATTTGAATTTCAAATCTGTTAACACAGGCTTTAAAGATCGGGTATTTAAACACCAAACTGATTATATGGCTTCTAAAACTGTGAGCATCTGCTTGAATAGAAGCTTTTGGAGTATCAAGGGTGTTCACAGTTTGAATACCAAAACCTAGAATTTTCAAGGCTAGCTCCAGCATAATTTCTCTTGATTCAATCGCTTTAAAGCAGATTAAATAGCTAAATTAGATGGATCCTTTGTTTTAATATTTGGCATCTATCATCTGTGGCAATATTTTAAGCAGTTGAAAATGTTAGCTATTTGGCCTAATAGCTTTTTAAATACAATAATTCTCTTTTGTATATTTTAAGCAGTTGAAAATGTCAGCTGCTTGGCCTAATAGCTTTTTAAATACTATAATTCTCTTTTGTATATTTTTTGTAGTTTAAAATGTCAATTGTTTGGCCAATGAGCCTCTTCTATCCTATTATCTTCTGGATTTCTTCTGTAGTATAAAAAGTTAGCTGATTGCCTAATGGATCAATAGCCTCTTAAATCTATTTTCTCATTTGTATAATTTTTGTGGTTGAAATATTAACTGTCTTGTCTAATGGATCAATAGCCTCTTAAATCCTATTATCTTTTATATTGCTGAAGCATGCGTTCAATCTTTCACAAAGGTACAAATGAATATTATCATTAAATGCTTGAGCATAGATCACTCGAAGAAACTGTATTTCAGTTAAATGCCAAGGCAATTAAAACTGAATCTAACAAAGTCAGCAACGGGAATATAGAATTTATTGAATAGTAAATTTCCGTTTTTAAAGCACTTTATTAGGGAGAATATAAAGCATAGTCAAAATTTATATTTCCTCTTGTTAAATTGAGATTTAACTTGCCAAGATAGCAGACTCTCCAATCGCCTTTCGTTCAAATACCTCTTTATTGTTTAAGGATATGTTCCAGGCTCTATAAACCCTTCGATTGCCTTATAGTACCTCTTTATTGTTTAAAGATATATTCGGGGTCTATAAACCATTCGATTGCCCTATAATACCTCTTTATTGTTTAAGGATATGTTCCAGGCTCTGTAAACCATTCGATTGCCTTATAATACTTCTTTATTCCCAAAAGATATATTCGGGGTCTGTAAACCCTTCAATTGCCTTATAATACCTCTTTATTCCCAAGAGACATATTCGGGGTCTATAAACCCTTCGATTGCCTTATAATACCTCTTTATTACCAAGAGACATATTCCAGGATCTATTCTTCAATTCCCAACATTTGATATATTTTGTTGCTGCAAGTAAAACAAACCATAAATAAAATATTATTAAATCTCAATAATCAAAGCTTTCAAGAGTTACACCAGAGCCGATTGTAGTTCTCGCGCATTCAGGAGAAATCTAAATACCCTATAAATTGCAATGAATGAAATGCTTATATTTTAATAAGTGATTTTTCTAACAGTGCATCGTTTCAATCTAAAACAATATGAAACACTCTTTTATAAGAAGATGAAGAAGAGCAAACAATGATTCTTACATTTATCTTATCAGCAACCGCTAAATACATGGTCAGCAAGTACGACCATCATGCAATAAATGCAAAGCAGGATCCAAGAACCTCAAAGGGCTTCCTCAAGAACCACCAGGCCACCACCAGCCAGGACGCGTTTGGAGACCTCGCCTTTCTCACCCTTAATGCCCATACTGAGAAAGACACCCTCGAAGAGGGCCAAAAGAGCTATATCATCGACCTCTTCGACACCCACCACCCAACCGTCTTTGCACTGCAAACAGTGTCCAAGGATCTCATGGACTACATCACAGAGTCTGTAAAGGATCACTACGGAGTTGCAGACACCACCGAGAAAGATGTCAATATCGAGACTAGAAAGGTTGAATATAAGCCGATCTACTACGACAAAAATGAGCTTGAAAGAATAAACGAAAATGGATTTAAAGGCGCCTCAGAAGACGAATTCTTCTCAACATTTGCAATATTCCGCCACAAGCAGACAAACACAGTGTTTACAATTGTGAGCGTTGACATGTTCAGTGACGATGAAAAGGCCACTGACACCGAGATGCTCAGTATAATCAGCAATATAGAAAGCACAATCTACAAAGACTCGCCAATACTATTTTTAGGAACCATCAACGCAATAAGCCCCAAACTCAAAGCGGCTCTTGACGAAAGCTACATTGATCTGATAGCGCGGGACCCCAACAACCAAAGCATCGGTAAAACCACTTTCCACAATCACGGAAACATGAATGATGGCATCCAACGGGACTTTTCCTATCTCAAAGACATAAATAAAACGCTCAAAGTGAACTATTCAAGAATTCTGACCAAGTTTGACAAGGAGAATTTCGAGCACTATCCAATTTACTCAATTCTGAGCTTCAGACCCAAAAATAAAAATTAATTTACAATTTTTCTTTAAATTCTTCAATATTCGTGCTTGGAAGCTTCAACAATTTTTAGAATTCTCTTATATGTCTCTTGTGGTAAATTGTCACAAACTCACGTTATTAAGGCAGGAATTATTTTAGAATTCTCTTATATGTCTCCTTTGGTAAATTGTCACAAACTCGTGCAATTAAGCCAGGAATTATTTTATAATTATTTTATATGTCTCCTTTGGTAAATTGTCACAAACTCGTGCAATTAAGCCAGGAATTATTTTATAATTATTTTATATGTCTCCTTTGGTAAATTGTCACAAACTCGTGCAATTAAGCAAGGAATTATTTTAGTTTTGCATTTGTATAATGCTCATTGGCTAGTAAATCGCATTTTCTCGTGCTCTGCTACTTGTAGTGGATCCTGACTAAAAACTGTAAAAAATATTAAATTAAAACTATTTATTTTCTGAAAACTCCGGAATTGATGTTCTTAGAAAGCTTTTCATTCTTGGAATGGGTACTATCCTTCTTCTTGGTCTCAACTGGCTTGATATTCTCCATCAGCGCCTTTGGGACAAATCCAAATCCTCTAACAATCTTGGTGATTGGAACAAACTCCTCGGTCTCCTTGACGGCCTTGTGGGTCTTCTTAAAGAAGGCGCGGGACGACTCGGTCCATTTGACGTCTCTTGCTGAGATCTTGAACTCCATCAGGGATCTCTCCTTTCTGTTTCTTGTGAGGATGATCTTGTTGTCGTTGCAGACCTTTGAAATACCCTTTCCACGTGGAATAGTCCATCCGCTGTAAGCACATTGTCCTTGATTCATATGGGGTAAAAATTTTCAGCAAAAAAATTTTGTTTAAAAGTATCAAAAGAGCCATTCAATTAAGAATCAAGCGCCTTTATACTGGAATATCGAAGTAGAAGTTATTGTTTAAAATTAAGAACCAAAGCCTATTTATACACGAATATCGAAGTAGAAGTTATTGTTTAAAATTAAGAACCAAAGCCTATTTATACTAGAATATTGAAATAGAAATTATTGTTTAAAATTAAGAATAAAAGCCTATTTAGAATACAAAAATAATTGAACCGTTCACAATAGAAATTATTGTTGAAAATTCTACCATCAACTTTGAGATTTGCCTGAATCCAATTCTCTTACCCCCTTCCATCGAAAGGGCCTTTTGATTTTAAGAATAAAATAATGTTTTAAAGGTTTTATATAGCCTTAATTGTAGAGGTTTGTGTTAATTTCTACTTAATTATAATTTATTTCTAATACTTTTGAAAGGCGAAAATTCTTTATAAAACTCAGATCTTCAAAATTCTGTAGATTCAGGATCCTTTAATGTGAGGACTTATCTCGACTTGAATCAGATAGCTAAAAACATTAATTAACCGGTGGTTCATCCTGACTGCTGATATCGTGCATTATTTACCAAATCGAACCATGAAAATCACTCAGATCCTTTTTTGAGAGCTTCCATTTTTGAAGAAGAAATGTGTTGGGACCAGATAAGTCTTTTAGTCCAGGGTGCTCAATGATATTAAAGAATTTTTAGAAGGAACAGTTACAATGCCTGTTATAAGAAGATATGGTAAGCGAATGGTATTTATCAATTAATATATATTTTGCAGTTTAATCAATTATTCAAAGTCTGATCAAATTTCTATTTAAAATAGATCAAAACATGAAACTTCAGCATTCAAGTCGCACTTCCAAGAGCCTAGCTGGGTGCAATTCAAATTTTGACTTCTAAAAGCCTAAGAGATTGGAATTCAAGCCGCACTTATAAAGGCCTAAGAGATTGGAATTCAAGCTGCACTTATAAAGGCCTAAGAGAATTGATCTGAAATAATCAAATGGAAATATTTTACTTTGATTTTAAACAGAAGAATTAATTATTCCTTTTGTATTAAAGATTTGTAACAGAAGAATTAATTATTCTTTTTGTATTAAAGATTTAAACAGAAGAATTAATTATTCATTTTTGTATTAAAGTTTTGTAACAGAAGAATTAATTATTCGCTTTAATATTAATAATTTGTATTTTCTGCTGTGTTTGTCTATTAAGTTTCATAGCTATTTTAAATAAATATAATTTCTGTAAATATAAAATGGAAGCGGGAAATCCCAGTAAAGTCCTTGTATCAGTCCTGCTTCTTCTTCTGTTTCCATTCTACTTCGGATTAAGCCTGACGTCTCTCAAAAGCATCGAAACTGAATTTGTAGCAAAATATTCAGATAATTTGTATACTTCCGCGGTCGCCTCTATTTTTCTGGGGGCTTTGATTTCAAATTTGGGAATCAGAAAATTTGCAGTGTCCAAAAGATTCCAGCTGTTTTCAGCAAATTTATTCTTCATCGCCGGGTACTCGCTTATATTGGCGGATCCTTCCATTTTCAACGTTTTTACAGGCAGGGCCCTGATAGGATTGGGTGTCGGGGTCGTAAATGCCGTTGTTCCCATCTACGTCTCAAATATATCTCCTGGGAATCAGAAGGAGATTCTAAAAACACTGCACGCCTTCGGCATTATTTCAGGCGTCATTATTGGAAATGTCTTTAATTTGTACTTCGCTTTTGAAAGAATCTACATTTCAATTTTAATTCTGATCATTTTTCATTCATTTTTGATTCCATTTATCATCGCTGATAAAGCCAGGGCTGATCCAGGTGCAGAATCCTGCGCGCAGACGCCCAGCAGCGAGTCGACCCAGGATTCTATGATTCTTTATATTATTCTTCACGCCGGACAGCATCTTTCCGGGATTAATCATGTTCTTATATTTCTTGATAGAATTTTCACTGACAAGTATGCCCCGATATATACAAATGTTGTGGCTGCCTATATCACGCTTATTTCCTCGCTGATTATTGAAAGGGTTGGAATGAAAATTATGATTCTGGCCAGCACCGGAACAATTTCCCTGTCGTTTTTCTTATTTCTCTCATCAATTTCCGATACCATTTCAATTTTATTATTTTTCGTGGGATTTAACTTGGGTTTAAACTCAATTCCCTGGTCGATCGCAGATGTGATCTTTAAACAGAAGTCTATTGACACTGCTGGAATCGTAGGAATTTCTACAAATTATTTGTGTGCATTCGCTACGATTTGCTGTATTTCTTACATTCATGAAATTATGGGAAGAAATTCTGTTGTGATATATGCTGCCTCAATGATTGCTCTTTTCAGCTTCATTTTGCTTAAATTTAAGAATCTTGATTGATTCTGAAAAGGGATCTTAATAGAATTCAAATCAATTTATTAATGAAATATCAAAACAAAATCTTAATAGAATTCAAATCAGATTTCTAATGAAATATCAAAAAGAATTTTAAATATAATTCAAATCAGATTTCTAATGAAATATCAAACCTAAATCTTAATATTATTCAAATCAGTTTATTAATGAAATATCAAATATAATTTTAAATATAATTCAAAGCGGATTTTAATGAAATTTAAAAAGGAATCTTAAATATAATTTAATCGATTTCAAATCAGATTTTAATGAAATTTAAAAATGAATTTAAATATTTTTGGTTGATACAGGAAATTTAAGATTATTAGACAATGGGCTAATTTATTTAAAATTTGTAAGATGATAATTTTAGTATAATTCATTGAAATATAACTATATCGTGGCCAAATATTCAATTTTATGAGTTGGAATCATTCTGGAAAATGTAATCGGGAATATTCTACCGATTTGATCCTTCAATGCAAAAATTGCGGCAAAAATATATTCATTTAGCCTGGAGCAGATGAGGCCCGTAAAAGTACGGTTGGAAAATATTCTACAGATTTTATAGATGAATGGACAGCGAGTTCAAGATAAAAATGGTATTTAATTAGCAAATATATAAATTCCACGATGGTGGCTATCTTGCAGGCCAAAATTGAATAAAAATCGAGAGGAGAAATCAGGTTGCCCTTAGATATAATCAACTATCAATGCTTTCATGTTACATTTATATATTGAATAATATAGTAGCGCTTATATTCAATATCAGCATTGATTAGATGATTAATCGATTTTAATGGCGACTCCATAGAGATTCGAACCTGTTGCTATTACAGCCTCAGATTAGTTTTTCACCATTTTCCAGTACTTTTCGACTTCACAGGGATTCGACTTTTTGATATTACGGCCTCAGATTAGTTTTTCACCATGTTCAATCACTTTTGACTTCGCAGGGATTCGAACCTTTTGATACTGCGAGCTTCAATTGATTTTCACCATTTTTCAGTACTTTTCGACTTCACAGGGATTCGACTTTTTGATATTACGAGCTCAGATTAGCTTGTCCACCATGTTCAAGCACTTGTGGGTTTTAACATTGTTTGACTCTTAAGTAAATAATCATGGCTGAAAGGTAAGAAAGTGTGGAACCATTGGATGCTTGCTAATTGAATATTAAAAGTTTTTACACGCGCAACTTTGCGGTCTTGTACAATATATGCCGATTAAACTTATATTTTTGATTATATAGAAAATTCTATATAAATATTGTTTCGTACAAATACTCCAATAAAACTGCATTTCAATTAAATGATTGAAAATTTAGGTATTAGAAAAAGAAAATATTTATTAAGGGTTATATTGTTGTGGTTTCAGCTCATGAATCAGCTTTGGCTTCAATATATTATAAAGAGAAGATTAATCAAATAAAACAGCTTTATTGAAGTATAATTTGAATGTTTGATTATTCTAAAAGGATATCTCGTTAATTTTAATATTAAACTCTAAAAGCTATAGTATAATTTGAATGTTTGATTAATCTCGAAGATGCTCAGTATATTTCGATCTTAGGTCACAATAAAACCCGTTTTATTAAAATTGATCGAAAATTTAATTAAAAGCGACTGATTAATTCTCTCCTTTCAACTAAGACAAGCTATTTAGATATATATAGAGCTCACGATAATAATACAATTTCAGTCCAGAGTTGTCTTCTTGGTTCTTAGCTTAACGCAACTCAACCGTAAAGGCTCGGGCACCCATTTTAAGAAGAGTCAGTCTCATAAGATACTCAAAGCCATCAATATTACAGTTAGAATATAGGATCTGATGCTTATAGATATTAGGTCTCATAAGATACTCAAAGCCATCAATATTACAGTTAGAATATAGAATCTGATGCTTATAGATATCAGGCCCCTGTATATAAAAGGCTCTGTTCATTACAGTCTCCAGAAGTAGGATATTACATAATTTGAGCAGTCATATAATCCCAGGACCTTTAATAAGATATTTTGTACAAGATTACAGCAATCCTAAAAAGGATTTGAAAGCTTAATTACATCAGACTCAGCCTAGAAGATCCTGTTGAATTAGAAGAAGTATTCTTAAATGCCAATAGTATTAGTTAATCCTTGAAGGCGCAGAGACTAGTGTGAAATTGAAGAGTTCATTTACTGCATCAAGGGTAAACATAAACTCGATTCTATTAGAATATCTACAAAACTTCCAGATTTTCATTATTAAGTTTATGAAGATTTAAAGGCATTTTTAGAATTGATCCAAATTCATGAATTATCAAGCAATTTATAAAGGATAGTGTTTTATACGATATTTATAGTATCTATGCATTGTATCATTGGACTAAATTTATAGTATCATTACAGTATATATTTTCAAAGATGTATTAATAGTATCATCAGACTGTATTTATAATATCAATATAGTTTAGATACTGCACATTAATACAGTGTGTTTAAGGCACTTGAAATTAAGCCTAATTCACTGTGTATAGTATCATCAGACTGTATTTTGAAATGAGGCTTAATAGATTCTTTCGTAGTGTGTCAATGAAGCTTAATTCACTGTGTATAGTATCATTAGACTGTATTTTGAAATGAAGCTTAATAGATTCTTTCGTAGTGTATCAATGAAGCCTAATTCACTGTGTATAGTATCATTAGATTGTATTTATAGTATCATCAGACTGTATTTTGAAATGAGGCTTAATAGGTTCTTTCGCAGTGTATCAATATTCCTGAAGATAGTTGCAGCATATTTAAAAGCAGCTTTATAGAAATGCTTTATAGCATTCAAAGGCGCTTTAGAAACTATTTATTTAAGAAATAAAATCCCTTAAAAAACGTAGTCAATAAAATCTCCTCTTTTCTCTCCTATTCCTTTATCTACGACACAGTCAATAATATGGCTTATTCTCTGGGAATCCACCTCAATGCGCGATAGAGAGACCATTTCCTTTAAGATTGAGTCTTGGTCGATACTCTTCTTCCTTTTCAGGAGATTGGAGAGCAGTGCCATTAAATAGCTTTCTTCGCAGATCCCAGACTCGGCTTTTGACTTGGAAACTATCTGGCTTATATCTCGATTGCCTTCAATCGTGTCTGAAAGCGAGTACCTGCTGCCTCTCTTGCAAACAATGCTGCTTTCGGTGAGGGACCCAAGAACGTCTCTTAACTGCTCTTCATTCAGCCTTATCGATTCAGACAGGCTCGAGTGCTCTCTGTCTCCATCTTTCAAGGCGTCTACAACCGCGTATTGGTAATAGTTCATTCTGACTACTGCTTCTCCGATCCTGATTGTGACCTTGGAGAACTGGTGAGCGAACTTCAGCTGCTTTTTAATCTGCTTGCGCTTTTCAGGCGCCTGCTGAACTGGCTCTGGGACGGACTGATCGTTGAATCCGAAGATGTTGTAGCTGTGCTCCATCATTCCAATCAGCTCCTGGCGTATTTTATCCTTCAGCGGCTCTGGGATGGCCATTTCATAGTTGTCCGGTTCTATTCCCCAGTAGCTGGAATTGAGGATCTTAAGATTCGGAGTGGAGCAGTCGATATTCTCGATCATCTTCCTGGCCCTGTCTTCATCGGCGATGTTGAGGATCTGCAGGACCCCCAGTTCGAGCCCGAGATTAGTATTCCGCTTGATGAGGCGATCCCTGAGGGTTAAAATGTAGATGTTAGAAAACTCCTTTTTATCACAGATAAGTTTTGACATTTCCTTGAAAGTGCAGAAGTCGCCGGCTGAATTGATGAAAGGCCTGAGATGATTCAGCTGGGTGCTATTGCTTGCCAGTGATTTAGAATGAGGAATTGGGTCGATGATTAATGGATGATTCATGTTAGAGTATCCCAAAGTATTCATTCCTGTAATTTCTATATTATTAGACATGCCTGCAATTTCTATATTATTAGACTGGCCCGTAATATTTGATTGGCTTTGGTAATTCATATTATTATTTACTTGTGAAGGGCTTTGGTAATTCATATTATTATTTGCTACTGGTGGACTTAGATTACTCAGATTATCATTTGCGATTAGATGGCGCAGTTTGGTATTTGGTATGATATTGCTTGTATTATTATTTACTTGTAGATGACTTATATTATTATTTACTTGTGAATGACTTATATTATTATTTACTTGTAGATGACTTATATTATTATTTACTTGTGAATGGCTTGTATTATCAAGTATAAATTGCCTCACACTGATATTATTAGGATCTAAATGGCTTATATGATTTATTGCATTATTCAAGTAGTTAGTGCCGTCATTTAAAGGAATTGCACTATTATTAAGTTCTAAATGGCTTGCATCATTGTTATGTTCTAAATAGCCTGTGCTATTTATAAGGAGATTTAAAGGGTCCGTTGGGAATCTAGCACCGTTCTTATTTGCCAGGGCTGCTGGTTCCTGGCCAATGCTGAAAGTATTACTGGAAATTCCCTGTGAATCTCCTGAATGTATATAATCAGTGCTTAAATCGTGGAAGTTAGAATAGTTCTTGCTATTACTGGCTGTAGTTAGGCATACGGGCGTATTGGATCCATCGACTATCTTTCTAAAGCTGTTTCCAACCAGGTATTCCGTGTAGTTGCACATTCTTGTGATAAAGCATGGCTTGATTCGCTGCAGAGCGTATTTGAAAGTGCCCACAAGAATATCTCTGAAATCTGCATAGGCTTCACTTTGTGAATTGTAGAGATTTAATATGGCATATAAATTGTAGATGTCATTGACCGTCTTTGAAAGCAGCTTTTCTCTGCTGTTTATCATTTCAATAAGATACAGCGAATAGGCTCTTTTTAGAACCGAGAATCCAGAGTCGAGTACCCCGAGCTGCTTGAATAGAATATAGTAGATCTGGTTCAGTGATGAGCAGTCATCATCTTCTACAAAGCAATGGCTCTCATCGAACGCATCACCTTCGACCTCATCGTAGGCTTGGATGCTTCCGTTAGTATTGTAGGCGTGGTATTTGTCCCCTACTTTTACTATGTTCTTCAATTTGGTACTTTTCACAAAGCTATTTGAAGATTTGTTTGTTCTGTCAATAATGGGATTTAACACTTCAAAGATCGATTCATCAATTAACGTAGATTTGGTTCTATCTCCAAGTTTAGATAAGCGATCGATGTTTGTTGAGACAAATAGATTCTTGAGACCCTCGATGATCGATTCTGTTCGGCTCCCGAAGAGACACTCAGATAGTATCTTCTCATGCGCACTAAAACTGTCTGGGAGGAAGTACTCATCAAAATGCTCTCGTTCCCTTGTGACCACCGCATGCACGGTTTGTGAAAACAGTAGCAGATCTTCTATTTCAGGCACCCTCAGGTATCTCTGCTTGATGGAATCAAGGGCTGGTCTTTCATACCTCTCAGAATAGTACAGCAGGGGGAGGTTCGGGTCTGGTACGATCAGCGCGAACGAGCGCACTGCTGTGATTCTCGATGGCGATGGGTGCGAGAACACATCCGAGAAGAATGTTGCGGGTAGTGTCTGCACCACGCATCTTTCCCACAAGAGGTACCCAAAGTCATCTAGCTTCCTTCCTGAGACACACTCGTTAAGGAAGCACCCGAGCCGATTCACCGCCCGGACCAATGTCTCGTATCTTCCGAAAGCCTGCGAGTAGGCCCTGATCACATCCTCTGCCGAATGAATTGCTATCCGGTGCTCTCTGCATCTAGCGTAGAAGAAGTCTCCGATCCGCCAGTATAGCTTGTCTTCATACGGGATTGAAGATGTGCACACCGTGTATATCGTGTTGTAGACCAGCGACGCGTCACACTTACTTGTAGTTGCCAGTGAGTGGAACTCCTGGTAGAGTACAGACCATAAAGAATTAAATTCTGCTTCTGTGAGTGGTTTTCCTCCGATGTTCATGGATTTGTTTTTTGTTGTTGTATTTATTATGCATAACTGAGAAGTAAATAAACAATTAAATTTTTATGCAGAGAAGCTATTAAATGAAAAATAATCAAGACTAGCAAAGCAGGAAATTACAAATAAAGGCCAGATGCACTCATGATTGAATACAGGCGCTGTATATTTAAGGTTGAATAAAGAAAATAGGCTCGATATACTAAATATAGGCAGCAGATATTTAAGATTAAATAAAGAAATACAGGTAACATAAATTAGAGATTAAGCAATTATATTAGAAATATATAAGATCGGAATAGAAATAACAATTGTAGGACTTTAATATAATAATTAAAGCTTTGGTGTAAAACTAAGATTATACCCTTCGTAATGGCATGGGATGATATGGTCGCAGTTACCACAGAAGACTTAATTGAGAATATACCTAATATTGAAGCATATATCTAATCACGAGTATTGCAAAAGACGTAATTAGGAATACGCCTAATATTGAAGAATATGTCCAATACTGAGTATTAAAGATGGGATTATCATTCTATCTAACAAGGAATCTCGTTGAGGAGGATTACTTTGAAGGAGAGGTATCGGAAGCAGTGAAGAGATTGGCTATGAAGCAGCAGATTATCTGATTTTAGAAGAAGGAACAACTTGAATATTCAGCAGTAAAAAGAAGTAAATTATATTTCTTTAATAGATCCACCCAGAATATATTTATGGGCGAATCATTCTTGTATAATGGAGAAATGAGTTATAGCTTAATATAATAATATTTGAGAATCGAGGGCCCTGCTTAATGTTCAAGCCTGCATTCAACCATGAGAACTGAAGACAGTTGTATTATTATATTAAGAAGAAGTGGGTGAAGCAGTTTTAAGACTAGGGTTAAGAGAAGCTGAACTGCGAGAATCTAAAGAAATTATATCTAAAACTCTTGAAGATTTTACTGTCTATTACAATAATTTATAAGCAGCATTTTATTCTCACTCGATACAATATTAGAATGCCCACCTTTGCCTTGATCCTAGTCTCATTGCCTTCCTTTCCTTTATAATCGATATAATATTAGAATTTATCTGTTCCTGGTTTGTAGTCTCATTGCATTCATTTGCTATGATTTGTCTTCTCTCCTTTATAATCGATGCAATATTAGAATGCCCACCTTTGCTTTGATCTTAGTCTCATTGCTTTCCTTTCCTTTATAATAGATATAATATTAGAATTTATCTGTTCCTTGGTCGTAGTCTCATTGCATTCATTTGCTATACTTTTAGCTTCTCTGCTTAATTTAAGATTTTTCTTTAGAATAATATGTAAGATCTATATTTCTTTTTAGTAGCATTTCATAGCTCATTTGAATGTTAGAACCAAATCAATCCGTTTGGATTTGAGCAAATCAGATATTATTTTATATTGGATTAAGTCTGACATTAGTGTTTGTTAATTAAATATCCACGTTAACCTCAAATTCTAAGTTAAATTGATAAAAGATTTCAGTCTTTAGAAATATATATTAGAGTCGATTGATCAGTTGGATTCAAGGGCTTAATTGAAGAGAGATAAGCCCGTGCAAGTGTATTTACTCATGGGCCTATCCATTTATTTCATCAAAGAGCATTATTTAATATTTGTGCTAATATAAAGTTAAGATACTCCAGATCGAATTGACAGTTTTGTTTCAAACAGAATTATTTTTTTAGATGATTTTATTAAAAACGCTTCTGATCCATTCTGCTTTAGTATTCCTTAATGAAAGAAGGAATCTCTCTTTAGTCTTTGATTGGATTCACGTTCAGGATTTCCGGGCAAAGAGGGTTTTTGAATTTATTATTGTGCTTTCGAATAGATACAATACACTTTTAAAGAATAAATCACAATGAGTCTTTAAACAGCATTGAACATATCAATAAATATTAGAATTAAGATTATATGCAAGGGATCTATAAAGAGCATTTGCTAATCCACTTTAAAGAATAAATCACAATGAGTCTACAACCAGCATTGAATATTTTAATAAATGTTAGAATTAAGATTATATGAAAGGGATCTATAAAGAGCATTTGCTGATTCACTTTTAAGGAATAAATCACAATGAGTCTATAAATAGTATTAAATATTTTAATAAATGTTAGAATTTAATTACCTTAAAGTATGAATGGTAAATAATTGGATTTCTTTCTATAAAGCTATTTCATAATTTGAAAAGCTAGTAAAATTTTTATAAGAGTCCCATATGAATTCTGTGATGCTTTTAATGAGCGTTGTGCTTCTTTGCATTAATAAGGAAACAACAAATAAGCAGCTGGATTTTTTAAGAGCCGTTGAAGACCTAAATCAGCTAAAGCATAGAGAAGAGATCGATGCACTTGCAAGCTGCATCAGAGGGAACGTCTGCCTTGTTGTGACCAGAGGATGCAACTTCCAGATGTTTGATGATATTCTTGTGGATGAGTCGTCTAAGGGATTGTACTTTGCAGGGAACCGATCCGTAACGATAGATTCACCCTACATTGAGCCTAATTGTTCATACTACATTTTGTCTCCCCTTGTTGGAGAGCACCCTGACTTTAAAAGCCATCGATATGAACTAAAATTGGGTTCAATTGTGAACACTCGGATTCTGAACGTATTTTATTTACTATTTAATACAATCAGAGAGCATTTTCAAATGGGGGATCATGAGATAGATTATGCATATAACGAGATATCATATTCCTTTAAGAGGACTGAGAAGTATGAGCTGTATATATTCGTGAGCGAGGAAATAGGTCAAATTGTTATTACTAAATATTATAAGGCACCTGCTCTTCTAATCAAAATGGAGCGCATACTTGATGGGCTGAGAAGAATAAAGAAGTCTCAGATCTCAAAATCTGAATGGTCCTCAAAGGCCGTGGATGAAATGGTCTCTATGCTGAAGGCGCATGGAATTTTGAGGCATTCGTTTGAAATAGAATTATATCCCGAGCTTATACCCCTGCTCTTTCCTCATAGAATGCTAAATACCTCAGACAGGCACTGGGCCGATTCTGAGATTGTTACTTTAAGTTTAGATTTACGATTTGTTTGCCAGAGTAATCTAATTGGATTGTTCAATGAGAATATTCTAAAGGAGCATGTGAATGAAGGGGGCTTGTATTGCCTCACTGAGGAATATTAAATCAGTGGTGAACAAGCTCAACTAAATTCTTACCAAGCTAAAAATGTTGTTTGGGAATTCATATTAAATTTTGTTAATGTTTAAAAATGATTTAATTCTTAGTTTTGGATCCCTGTAATTGAGATATAAAGTGGACTTGCTGGCGGATTGAACTACTCTCAAATCTTGATTTTGATATGCTCGATAAAATTCGAATCCGGTTCCGATAATGCATTGGTATTAACTTTATAGTATAAACTCCAAATACTAGTTTCAAGCCGAATCAATCTTCTATAATTCTGAAATAAATCGCAGCCTATAAATAAATATAAATAAATTTAATTATGGGTTGCTTTTGTTTGTACTTTTAATTAGCAGCATCAGTTCCCACGCTTGCTTTCACCTCAGGAGTTGCATCCTCTCTTTTTCTTGCCGCAACTGTACTCTCGCAATTATCTTTCGTTCCATCATTGTTCTCTCTC
>JARJDX010071332.1:0-10044 GCA_030264735.1 Gymnusa sp. GC000175 | reverse complement strand
TCAGTGTAATTATTTATATTCATATCAAGTTGCAGAGACGTAATGTCATTTGATCATCTGACAATAAATAAAATAGGCTTAACTACCCGTCAAAAGTGATAGATGTCAATAGTTGAATTATTATTGCCAACATACATTTTTAAATATGATAGTTAACCCAAAAAACATCTCAAATTAGTAAATGAAAGTCGTGAAGTGACCACACCAATATTTTTTAGAGAAAAATTACCATATGCTTTAACAAACCCTTATGTGACAAAGGATGGCTTTGATTGTTTTTGGGTGAAAACCACAAATTTTTACTCAATATTTCTAAATCTAAAAACTGTTAGTGGAAGTAGTATGTAACTGACATGTGTCTAAAAATAAACTATTTTTGCAGATAAAAAATAAAACTATTTGATAGAAACCTAAATTTTTAATTTTAATTTGCTTATATAATAATTTAGTTTTGCTACAAGGGCAAACTAACACCCAATTTCAGACCCTTCGCGTTCTAAAGAATAATAGTTGAATTTGAAATTACCTCTGGTGTAAATGGTGTTGCATATATTATTTCTCAGTTGATCAAGTAAAATGAATGTATGCAACCAGATGTGCACGCAATAATTTTATTCAAATTTATTTATAATTTTATTCTAATTTATAAATTTACCATTTTAGTTTCTAAAAAAATTTGCGTATGTGTTTTGTAGAAATCCATTATGGGCTTTTTAATTTTCAATATGGCAAGTTTATTTAGATTATAACCAGAGAAATTATATTTTCAAAAATAAAACACATAAAATATGCTAACTAGAACAAGGATTGCTTTTGAAAATATAAAAGTACGAAAATAACGTTTAAAATAACCAAAATATATACTTTTAATTGATCAAGTAGTACACAAATTTAAGTAAAAATATTTTTTCCAAACACACTATTAAGTAGAATGAGCACGCAGTAAATTTTTTTTTGTGAATGACTAACGCTCAATTTAAATAAATTTAAAGAGACATTTGATTTGTAATAAATATTATTTTCAAACGCACAATTAAAATTTCTCGTTATATTCTTGATAAACATTTATGGTTCTTTAAACGAAAAACTTCAATTGTTTAAAACTCATAAAACAAATTTATGGTTTTATTTATTTAAATAAAAGCGTGCAAATTAAGTCAAGGCTACTATCCTACGAGCGTTGTTAATGAAACGATTTTTTTTATTTCATTCAGACAACATACATCATATGTAAAAACAATTTGCGTAGCGAAAATGTTTTAAATTGGGCAAAATACACGAATTTCGTTTGTTTCATATATTATCTCTCTGGATGTTTTTTTATACCTACTTATGTAAATTAAACATTTCGTCAATAAAAGAAGCTACGAGACAACGTCAACAATCCAATGAATGAATCGGACACCTCCAGAGTTCTGGGAATTTAGGTTCGACACCCACACTTTAAGTAATTTAGTTGTATTTTTAACCCACTGCCCACTCGCTTACACAATATTATAACCTTTTGTATTTGTCTTTATTTGACTTTTATACATTGCGCCTTAGATAAATTCCACACATAAATGAAAATTGCTTTTTTTGATTGGGCATAAATTAAATCTCTTTTCATAGAAAACATTAAAGGTTCTAGCTCACTGAGGTGTACAAAATTAGCCTTGTCTGATATAATTTTGTTTGTATAGCCACTAGTGATTCGATTAATTGCTGCATCTGTGGGAAATTCACAACTATCCTAATATTTTTGAATAATGTAAATTACAGAGTAGGTTTACTTATATAACAACGGTGAGAAAAACGAAATTGTTTCAAATGAAATATATAAAGTTATAAGATATCATTTTCTTGCTTTGTTTCTTGTTGTAAACACAAATTCCTTCCTCGAAATTACGCCCGAAATATTGTTGGTTACCTTCTAATAATAGAAATAATTAAAAATGATACAACCTCGATGGAATTTTCTCACTTGCTTCAAAACTTTTGTGCGATTGTTGACATCATTGACTCGCCATTAACTCAACATCCTGCTTATAAATTATCTCTTGTTTTTCTCAATAATTTCATCTCAAAATAAAACAAACAAATTAGTGGCAAAGAAATTATTTTGCTTCACCAATTGAACTTGTTTTAAAATACCTATGCAAATTGTAATGTGAACTAATATTACGAAGGGTATTTAAGCCTACAAAAAACGTGCATATCTTTATACGATTCTCACATATTATGTAGATTTTAAATATTCATGGGTTAGCCCCGGAGACTCCGTCTATGAATGCAGTAACCGCCCTCACGACTCAAAACGATTCTAAACGTTGAATTATAAACCATCGCAAAACATTTCATTTTATAAGATGTTTCAAAAATAATTTCTTCACGTGAAATGAATGTTTATTAAAGAAATATAATTTATTTCTTACAGTATTTCTTAAATTTAAATACATGCACCGGAAATTCAAATACTAATTATTATTAGAGCTTTGTTACTTTTTAATATGCAATTAGTGTTTAAGTATTTATGTAGTAGGATGGGATGAGATATTAAGTTCTAAAAGCAATTGATTGATGTCGAAGTATCCTTCCTCTTGATTTTTTTTTCAATTTCCTCGAATTATTTTGTATAAATGGTCTAGAACTCTAGATTCTAAAAAAACTAAAAAGAACGTAGAATCATTTAATATGTAATATGAAAAAATAGTTATACATAAAAAGTTAATATAAAGAAGAAAATAAAACCAACGACTTGGATGGAGTAGGATACAGAAAAAAACATAGATGTAAATGTTTAAAATCCAATCTGGGATACCACAAGGAAGCGTGCTGGAACCTAATATGTACGTCAGACAAATGTTATGTCAAAAAAATTTTCAATGAAAAGATTGTAAAAAATCGCTGAATACAAAAAAAGCGCTAGACATCAATTGCAGAAAATAGAATCTATAACAACTCTGTATGCGATGCTGTGTCCCAAGCCCAGATAAAATATTTGGGTTGTAGGGCCAGGTTAGCGCCTAACCTAAAGAAAATCAACAACCAGCTCATAGAACCGGTAGAGAGCCTCGGAAAAACAGGATAAGAAAAACGTTTACGTCACTGGCAAGGAATAGGTTAAAGAAAAAGACAAAGAAGTTTTGTTTCTAGAAATACTTTGGTACTTATAAAATAATTTATATCTAATAAACACATCAGCTTTAAAATTGAGAAAAGATGCACCACTGCTACATCTATCGTCAAATAGTTTGTACAACTACTAGAAAAATAGAGGCTTTTGAAATATTATATTAGTATTATAGGGCATGAGAGTGGTAAATTGGTACCGGCCAAAGCCAGGTCTTACGTGGAAAATCTACCACTGGCCAAACAACACAAATTTGGAACTTAAAATGTAAATAGCCTATATCAACCAGGAAAAATACATAACATACATAAATCACAGTCATGAGGTAGGAATAATTATAGACAGAGCGATATACAAATGCGTCACATGCTTCTAACCAAACTCTAACAGAATAATGCTGTTGGCGGAGAAAAAGGAAGAAGAGATAGAACAATTTTATAAAAACACACAAAAGGAGTTAAGAGCAACCAAAAAGAATAAAGTAAGTTTCATAACGAAAGATGATTGGGAGGGGAATGTATTAAGTCCTGATTGGGAAATTTGGACTGGACAATAAAAATGAAACATGAGATAGACTCTTGCCATTCGCAACAACAATATAGTAAAGAACCAAATAGACTATATAATGATCAATAAAAGATATAGAAATAACATAATAACTGAAAAGACGTACGCAGGGGCAGATGTGGGCTCCGACCACAATCCGGTAGTGGGTAAATTTCAACAACAAGCTACAGCAAGGATAGACCCAAAACAAATTTATAATGAAAAAATAAGATAAATCATTAGGAAAGAACTGAATAATAACTTGAAAAGAAATGCAAGAAAGATTGAAGAAGCGAAAAAACCAAACGAAATATGGAAAATCATTAAAAACATAAAGTATGAAACAGATCGGACAACAAAGAACAAATAAAAAGAAAGAGTTGATAATAAACGAGATATTGGCCTTAATAAATAAAAAAAGGCACCTCAAATCCACAAACACAAACAAATACAGAGAAATGCAGAAAATAATATGGAGAGAAATAAATAAAACAAAAGAAAAATGGCTGGAAGAGCAATGCATAGAAATAGAACAACTTCATAAAAAATATGATTACGTTAATGTCCACAAGAAAATGAAACAAATGACTGGATAGAAAATTACGAAATTTTGAACTAGAAGATCAAGATAATTATCGACATTGAAAACAAACTCAAAACCTGAAGCAACCATATTAAACAAAAATTTGAAGATGAAAGACAACCTAGAATTCAAAACGATATAATGAATACAAGCGAAGACATAGGGCCACCGATAACAAAAAAAAGAAGAAAATACCTGGCGCAGATGAAATGGTAATAGAAATACTTAAACTTCTAGAGGAAGAACAAATTACAATAATGACCAAATTCCTAAACAGCATATACCTATAACATAGGCAGAATACCAACAGAATGTTTAACCATTCTTAAGAGACAGTTGCCAAAAATTATGTCAAACAAAAATTATTACTAAAAACCTAGATAAGAAAAGGGCGATACTTAATTTGGAGTCCGAAATTAACTTGGATGCAGGGAGGAACTCTTTAGCCCAAATGTCCTCACATAGAGGTGTCAAGATATCAACAAAGATGTCTACACATATATCGTAGACCAGTGGTTCCCAACCTTTTTAAAATCGGGGAACACTAAACTCAGACTTTTTTAGTGCGGAACACTACACTGCAACATATTCCTTAAAGTCGGGGTGGCCAACCTTTTTGAAATTAAAGACGCAATAAAAAAAAGACATTCTAACAAAATAGCTCCATTATTGCGGAGAAAAAAGAAATCTTGTCACTTAAAATACAATACTTAAACAAAAATTCTCAAATTTAATGCGATACTTAAGCATCTCCTTTTCTAAATTTCTCAGGATCTGCGATTCCTTGACGTGGAAAATAATAATAATTTGCTTAGTGCTTTTTTGCTAGTATTTTTTAGGATTTTTTTCGCAACAATTTTTAATTTTGCATTTGATTTTTTCGCGGAAGTGAACATCAGAGTTCCGCGGAACACTGATTGGAAAACACTATCGTAGACTATAAGAAAGCGGTCGACAAAGTACGTAAGACCACCTAATATAACATCCAAATAAAGGAAAGCTTGTACTATAACCTAAACGCCACTGTAAATATAGAAGGTCAGAAATTAGCTGGTATTAAATAATATACGATATGCAGATAAAACTGTTCTAATAACATACAACCTCCAAGATCGCCAAAGGATAACCGTCAGCCAACAATATGGATTAAACATAAACTTAAATAAAACAAAATTCATGATCTTCTTAAAGAAGCTTAATAATAACTAACAAATAGGTATAGCCAATAACGTCATATGGAAAGTAAATAGATACAAGTACTTAGGGACATGGATCAACTCGCAAAGTAACAGCACAGGCGGGGTAATAAGTAGGATAGAAATAGCTGGCAATACATTTTTTAAAATAAAAAACATTTTATGCTGTAAACAACTTATTAACGGAACAAAAATCAAAATGATAAAATGCTAACATAGAGTCAATACTGCTATACGAAATAGAAGGCATAACACTCAAGTCTAACAGAATTAAACGACTGGAGGCATTCGAGATGTGGGTATTCAAAAGAATCTTTAGAAACTCTTGGACGGACAAAATAACTAACGTCAAGGTCTTGAAGTCAATGTCAATGAAGACAGAGGGGTGGTTAATTGAACAATAAAAAGTCAAAAAACTGGAGTATCTAGGTCATGTGATGCGGGTACATTGTTACTATTGGTAGAAACTTCTACTATTAATAATTCAAGATAAAATCAAAGGAAATCGCACCATACGACGTAAACGAATTTGGTGGTTTTGAAATTTAAGGGAATGGTTTAACTGTACATCCAATGAGTTGCTTAGAGCAGCAAAAAACAAGATCAAGATTGTCATGATGGTCGCCAACCTTCGATCTAGGAAGGCACTCTAAGAAGAATGCTTTAAATCTTTTAGACCTCTAATGCAACAATACTCCAAATTATTGAAAGAGGAGAAAAACTAGCACCTTGACTATAACTGATATATATTGAGGGATAAAAAGTATATACTATTCAGACTGATAGTGGAAGCAAAAATCCTAAGGCGAATTCGGAATCTTAGGGCTCCCTCTATTCAACTGTCAAATTAGACCCGAAATAATAGGCAAAAGCAGATATTTATACTAAATTTGGTACACATCATAACTGATGTTACCTGCCTTATTTTTATTCATGTATCAATTTTATGTAAATGATTAAAAATAATTTAAAAAAATATGTTTTGTTCTCTACTCAACTTTCCCTAAGTGAACAAAAACTTCATTAAATAAAAAATATATTGAATAAAAGTTGTTGCACTTATGTTTTGAAGCAACTTTAATTTTATAAACATTTTAAATATTTATTCTCTGGGAAATATATGCAAAAAACTAAAAAATAATACGATAAAAATCCACTTCCGGTTCACCGATTTTACACAAACGCCATACAGTTTCAGATCCTTTAAAAATAGTCATAGATATAAATTTTCATGTTGTTTAGAGTTTTCGGTGAGCCTGTAGGACACAGAGAGGACACAAGGGAATGGCCATCCACACATACACATACACACACACACAGGCATCATGCCAAAAATCGTTGTTATATGATTAAATCTTAATCTTAAAAACCTCTATATTATCAGTAACCATTTACATTAGTAAAAAATTAAAAAAATATAAATATAATAATTTTTTTTATATAAATATCTAAGGTAAATATTTATGATTTTGCAACTCAATAAATGTTTTTAAGTTTAATTTAAGTTAAAAGCATCTTTTTGTAAAAAAAATATTTCCAAAGTTGTTTTTAATACTACAGTATAGACTACCTAGAAATTTGCACTATTAATTTCCTTTGATTTAAATTTGAAAATATTTTTTTCCAGGTCTAATAATTGTGTAAAAGTCTAATAATACGCACATTCGTAAATGAAATAAATCGAAGATAAAGTTTATTGTGCTGTTCTAAACGCGACGTATTTTCTTATGCCTGATCAACTCTGGTTCTAGAACTCTTGGAGTATTCTAACTTTCAAGGACGACCAAGTTCTGTTTACGCTAGCACTATTATCAATGACCACTTGTGTCCATTCTCTAGCATGCCTCCTCTTGCATTTCACGCAAAATTTAAACTCAATATATTTGCAACATCAATAAATCTGACGCTGCAAATAAAATATGAATACCAGTGCAATAAAATTGGGAACAAAAATGTTAATAAATTTTAATAATTCAGTAAAATAATTAATATTATTATCATTATCACATTTTAACCCCATAAGTACCTTTTTAAATTATTAGAAAAGTAATCACCTGCTGATTGGCGTTATAAACTTTTATGTTACTAATTCGTTTTAACCTGAGCGAAGTTTTAATGTTTCTCGCAGTTGAGCTGACCAATTCTAATAAATAACACGTATGTCCATTAGATCCTTAACAAAACATTATTTGAAAATAGTAATTTCTATATAGCGTGCTATTTATATAAAAAAGGATGACATTACGTCTTGGAGCTACGCAATTATTTAATGTTTTGTGCTAAAGAAAATATCTACCTCTAGATACTGCAGGTTACATAACATTATGCCCAACAGAATTTTAATATTATATTTATTTATTATTATAATTATTTATTTAATTTTATAATTTTAAAAGTAAACTAAACGCAGGATGTATTATTTAATTTGGAATTTTGATATAGTCTTTATCACATTTTCTTAATTAGAAATTTAATGTGGTTTATTTAGGTAATTGAGGGGCTTTGAAGGAGAGTGCAATTTATAGTTCGAATCACTGTCAGGCGGTTAAAATTCATTAATTAATAATAAATAAGTAATTAATCAACATATAAATCGATTAACAGACTAATCGATTTATAGCTATAAGAAGTAATAAATAGTCTGCCTGTCATACAAATAGGAAAATGAAATATTACATTAATTTTAGATACTAATTTGTATACCATGGAATGTTTTATAATAATTTCCCATAACTATATTGACTTTATTAATAAAAAAATGGCAGTGTGGTCACACACGACTTTCATTTACAAATTTGAGACATACCTGTTACTTTTGACGAAAGCTTTTTGCAGTATGTCTCATTTTATGTTGGCAATAATTCCATTAGTAACATCCGTTACTTTTGACAGAGATATAAAATAATACATTTATAGTCAGCTGATTATAGCGACAGTATGTCTGTGCAGCTTGATGGAAATAATTTCAATATAAATGTTTCTTAGCAACGAACAAGGATGAGTTCTAAAAATGTTAAATTTTGCAAAAATGACAAAAACAAAATTTATTGCAAATTTAATTCTAAACACTTTTGTACTCTATTGTTTTTTCCATAAAGTTTTTTAACATATTTGCAAAAAATCGAAAAACCTAAACAATAAACTACCACTTTCGGTTGTTGGATTTCAGACAAAAGTCCTATTTTTTGGAAAAAACAAATATGAATTTCCCGGCCGATCAGTTTAGCCGTCTGGGTTGTAGAGAGGACACAGACAGACATACACACAGACTTCCTAAATGAAAGTAATACATGAATATCGATGCTATATTTTTATATTTTTAAAATCTAATAAAAATAAAATTAATTTTTTAATCCACAATTAAATTTTCAATTCGAAATTAATTCCAGGCGCAAATATGTTGATTGCAGAATATTTTTTAAATATACTTCCAATTAGCATGTGTTTACTTTAGTAATCAAATTAATTTGCATGATTTTATAAATCATAAATTAATTTAAATTAATTGTGGTTTGATTTTGTAGGTATGAATTGCGTGCTTGTCCAGATGATATTTGAAAATATTAATTATGACTTACATAGATTTTACATTCACAGTGTTAAGATATGTATATGGAAACGGGCGAGACATTTATGGAATTTATAAAAATGCAATATGAATAATACAAAATGTGTAATGCGTATTGTTTGCGAGTATGCATTTTCAAGGTGTTTATTAATCGTCATCGCAAGAAATTATTAATATAATAAATAAATTATAACTTTTAAAATATAAATACAATTAATTAATATTTGTGCTGTTTAATTTACTGCATAGGCATTAGAAACCGTTCAATAAGCATTCAGAATTAGAACCCAACCTAACCCTAATAGCGCCCTAACATAGGGTTAGGTTAGTTTGGTTGCCTATATGCCGGAGCTATACAGTTACCATAGAAACTTTTAACAGACTTACACACTCACAACTAAAAATAATTCCAAAAAGCCAAGCGAGATTCAGGAAATACCGGAAAAACATTTTAAAGCAAGATTGATATAAATATGACGAAAAATAAAATAACAAGGGCTTTTAAACGAAAAAAAAAAACTACCCGTCGCGTTGACACATGGAAACAAGGGCGTTACATAGCAGAATTAAGTTTTTAAAATATCTTCATCAGTTCTTTACTAGGTCTTTGTATTTTTTGCAAAATTGTGTAAAAAACATTCAAATAATTTTTTAATTTTGTTGTCAAGTAACTTAGATAGAGTCGTCTTATGAACTCTAATGGCTTTAGGCTGTACAATTTAGACCGGGGACCAGGCCACTTGCTCTAGGTCTTGGCGATAAATGGCACTGGGGATTGGTTTTTTAGATAATTTAGATTCCAGTTATGCTATGGGCAATAAAATTATATCAAATGAAAGCCCTTTTATTAGGCTATCATATACTTTTAAGGGTTTTGCAATATTTTTCTCAGTTCTTTACTAGTTCTTTGCTATTTGTTGCAAAATTGTGGAAAAATCGTTACTTAGGTACCAGTATTATTATTATGTTATTGGCAATTAAATTATATCAAATGATAGCACCTTTAATAGGCTATCACATTCTTTTTAAGTTTTGCAAT
>JARJDX010071327.1:0-13741 GCA_030264735.1 Gymnusa sp. GC000175 | reverse complement strand
GCCAAATTGAAAACACAATATTAAAAGTATGGAATACCATGCCAGATACCTTTTCTCCTGTCAAAAAATTGGCAATCTCCTTGTTGACGATCTTCTATTTTACTTACTCTTGCGAAAGTCTTTTTTCTACATTAAATCATACTCATTCAAAGACTAGAAACATGTTAACAGAGGATGATTCGACGGTCTGTATTGCACTTCAATGAACAACGTACCACATAAGGCTTGCAAGTAATATGAAACAAAAGCTTTAAAATAAAAAAGAAAATTTAGTAATTTATGATCTCTATTATCTGTTTTTATATTTTTATTTTGTATTATTCTTTATTTTGAATAATTATTATTACAATTTATCTATCTATATTATAATATGTATATTGCTTTTAGAGCCAGGGGCGGAGTGGCTATGTAAAAAATTCCATAAATTAAGCTAGTTTGTCCCTGTATTTTTTAATTATTATTATAATACTTATCTATACCCTGTATAACATTTATGGCACGGGAAAAAAATTTCATTAAATTTTATCTTATTTTGGCACTTTGATCAAATCCTATTTGCCATCCCTGCCCTATGATGATCATTTAATTATGTTACATTCATCCTTAACAGAGGAGTTGCAACTGAACCTTTAACTTGTGGTTACTTATCTTATTTTTTTTAAGTTCTCTTATTACTCTAATATCTAAATTCGTTTCTTTTATATATCACAGGTAATGCTATGTCGTCAATGGAATGACTTATGTTAATGTTTTTATTTAAATTTATATTTTATAAATTTGTAGAAAAACGTATATTTTAAGGTAAAAAAAATATTTGGAATTTAAAATATGTAACGTGCAAAAAATAATTCACGAAAGGTCAATTTATAACACGCATATACTTAATTTATCAATAAATTAAAATATGAACCATTTAATTTAACATATAAGTTAATGAATTATTAAAACTAAATTAATCAGGGAAAATGTGTAAAATATTTAAATTAAATTACTAAAATATTTTAATTATATTTACACTTTCAATTACATTTTTAATAAGAAGCAGTATAAAAGTAAATATGGGTGCAGTTTATTACAAAAGTACATATTTTAAATTCACATCTTATACAAGGCTAATATGTACATAAAATCCAGAAGGAGTTAAAAATGACCCCTTAAAAAGTAAAAAGTTCTTCTGCTAATTTACATTAAATAAAAATAAATTCATGAATAACTTACTATATGACTTCAGGAAACGAAAGATCGTTTGCTGCTCTTGCTAGACTTCCTATAGCTTACTTTTTACTTTACCATCAAGGTAAAGTATGGTAACGGTGCAATTTTCTTAATATTTCTACAGATGTCGACGTTTTATGTGAATGTTAGCTATCACTTTGGTTCGTATCTATTCACTTCTGCCTTGAATAGAGTTATTCTTGTTTGTCCATATACGCATGTTTAGTGGCCACGATATTCTGCGGCGACCTAGTGATCATCGTCCTGCTATCTTCCCTTACAGCGTTAGTTGTAGAACATGATATTTTTGAAAGTACATTTTTTTGCGTTTGACAGTTGTTAGAAATAATAATAAGGTCCTGAACATGCATCGATAAAACCAAAACTCAAATGCATCGACCTCTTTGTACGAAACTTTAGTAAGGTGAGTAAGGCTTCGCCACATACAAGATGTCTGACAGTACGTAGTACCTTAAAACTCTAATTCGAGTATGTATGCTAAGAGTTAAGTTACATAAAATGTTTTTCGTCTTGTTGAATGTGCCTTTTGCCTTTTCAATTTGGAATCTTCTTTGTCGAAAGTGATCCCATTCTTTGTACAGAATGCATCCCAAGTAATTAATTGTCTCAGCCATTGCTAGATTGTATCGTTGGCGGTAAATTGGAGATTATCGATGTGGCTTTTGCTGATAATTAGGATTTGCGTTTTCTTGTAGTTTACCTTTATACCATTTTGTTCATTTGCCGATGTTATGCGGTGTATTAGTTTCAGAAGTCCCTCAGCAGTATCAGCTATATCTCAGATTATTTATTATTTTTACCATTTCTTATAGGACTTTTCTCTACGTTAACTAGTGCTAAATAGGTGTTAAATAGGTGTTCTGAGTAAGCGTTAAATAGTGTCGGTGACAGTTCATAGCCATAGAAGACTTCTTTTTTTATTCTAAACTTCTAAACTCCTACAAAGTTTTATCTTTTACTCGATTATGGGTTTTTGTTGGAGGTATGGCTTTAATATTATAGCTCTGTATCTATCGCAGACTACTGTTTCCCGTGGGATTGAAATAAGTTTGCTATGTTGGTCCTTATCGAATGCGTTGATAAAGCATCTGAAGATGTTTGCATTCATGTCTCGTACCCGTTGAATAGGGATTTGTATGGAGAATAACACCTGTAAAGTTTTTTCAAGTCATCCGAATGTCTCCTCTTCTCTATTCAAAATCAGCCCATAGGTTTCGGTTTTTTCCTCCGCCGCTACCATCAGTATAAAGGGGATAAATTAGGCTGGTTCTCAATAGCCACTGTTAATAATGTTAACATTACTACAGTTACGCCTAGGTAGGCAAGTCTTTGTACCCTGCTTAGTGCTTTCTATCATATCTTGGACTGTGGCACCTGACACCTGACGAGCAAAGTATATGTTATAAATGGATAAACTATCATTAGGTATAAGGGATCCCCTGTGGCGATACCCCCGTAGATCTACATGCCCTAATGCAGGTCTGAAGCTCTTGTGGCTTTTATGTCAGAGTCTTGTCTAGGGTCACTTACAAGTATTTGACCTTCTCCATCACCCGGAGCTGTGTGCCCTAGACTTGTAGGTTCTTCGCGTTTGAGATGTTTCTGTGAATGAAACCAAGATAATTTTCAAAAAATTAACCGACAACTCTTCCCCGCCGCACTACTTTTCCACCTTGTTCGGTGTGCAGCGCTATAACTGTTATCTTCAGATTTCAAGATTTGAGGGTTATTGGCTTTCAGTATACAATACAGATTGTGAGACTTCCAGTATTGCCTGTTTTTTTTTGTAGGGGTTTTCCTTTTCTTGGCCAAGTTGCTTTCGGCGCCGGAGGTTTTTCTATCACCCAACTCTTTTTGCTACAATCTTGCGTATTGCATTACCACCTAATGCTCCCGTGGCTAGAGTAGGTTCTCCGCCCCATCCGATTCTAAAAAAAATGGAAATTTTAAAAATATTTTTCTTTTGGTGACCACACCTACCCTGTTGCAAGGCATGCAAAATAAATTTTTTTTATTAACTTAATTTTATGCTCTAGATTCTAGAAGGTAGAGATATGATAACCATATGACTTTAATTTGCACATTTGTCATTTTTAACAGAAACATAACCATATTTCGTAAATCCTTTGTTTTAAAACTTTTTTGTTAAGCTTTTTTAGCTAAAATAATTAAGAAAGCAAAAAATTACAAATTTTTGATCTTACAGTTCTATAACCGGGAGCTACACTCTCTACCCTATGATTTTTATGTTGTTTACCTTAGCCCAATTTATTCATAGTTAATACTTTTTAGTTTAAAATCTTTAGGCATATACAGAGTTGATAAAAATCGTGGAAATGGTTATGTATCTCGAGAAATTCACTTCCCATTAAAAAACCTTACCGCCTTGTGGGTGAAAAGGGGGGCATCTTGAAAATTTTAAATAAAATCCAGCGTTTTTATCGCGTATTTATATTTTACATTAAAAAATAAATTGTACTTAAAACACCTTTTTAATCATCTTTATTATCGTAAGATTTGATTTTCAGCGATGACAGCGCCACTTATGATGATTACAAAAATGTTTTTTTCGGCATCATTCGAATTTGCAATACAAGGTGGAGGTTTCCACCCTCCAGGTGGGACGGCTAGCGACTTGTTTTAAATCCCTACTTTTTAGTACAGATTTGGATTGTTCGAAAATAAATAAATTTTAGTGTAATCATTATAGGTGATGCTATAATCGCAGAAAAAAACAAATTTTGCGAAACATTTTTACTGCGGTTAGAGCGCCACCTACGATTATTACCAAAAAAAGTTTTAGGTAAAAATTGCATTTTGATCTGAAAAATCTGAATTTGCAATAAAAAATTGAGGTTACCATTTAAAATTCCAAATTTTCCCCCTTTCCACCTACGAGGGGGAAGCGGAGTAGTCATTTTAGCAATATTATATAGCTCTTTAAAAAATAATAATTAAATGTTTTTGTTTTTCCAATTAAAAGTATATTTTTTGAAATATTTGACCGTTTTCAGACTTTGTCCACCCTGTAGGTATCTAAATCGATATTTTTACGGTTCCCAAGTGGGTTGCTAGACATGTAAGGCCATATCATTATATATGTGAATTATAGTTTATTATGAGTAAAAAAAGGTTTGAATCAATATTTTTGCCAATGGTAAATTAATTTAAATTAATTATTTAACTTGGCCGGAAATAAAGTGATAGCAAGTGGTGTTTGAAAACAAATAATTTATATTTGTTCCACATGTAAGAATAATTTATTGGTTTTATGACTAAAAATATTAATCAAATAAAATATGTATTATTTATTATGCTTCAAGGTTTCTTTAAATTTCTTAAGCAATTTCTCAATTCGTGCTGGGAAAAATCGCGTAACTTCGTTTATACAAAGTTCTAGAATTGTTAAAAATTTGTGCCTTGAGTATTAAAGTTTTAATGATTGATTTATGGCAAAAATGCTACTTTTACCCATTTCGAATACGTATAGATATATGTGCTTAAAATGCCGCCCCATGAGGAAAACGTTGATATCCACAGTTTTTCTATTGGTTATTTAAAAAAGAAATATTTGTATTACCAATTAATAAAAATATTAAGTGTTCTAAAAAAAAGGGAACAAAAGTTGTTGAAATTTTTGATTTTATAAACTTCTTTAAAACATTTAATTTTAACGAAAAAAACTAAAAAAATGATACGAGTAAACTTCCACTTTACCAAAAACTTAAACAGTCCAGATTTTATAAAAGTAATAGTAGATGTAAATTTTTATTGTTTAAAGTATTAGTAGAAAGGACACACAAAATACAGACATACACACACACAGACATCAAGCCAAAAAATGGTTATTTCTTGTTTAGAGAACCCCATAACATCGACATTCCCTTTTTCGGCTTTTTGGAAAAAAATATCATTACTGCTGCAATTTTATTTATCCTTACGGGCAATAAATAATGAAATAAATGTTAATTATTATTTATTACTTTGTTTCAAAAAAACAACAAAAATTATAATAAAAAGATCATTTAGCCTTAAGAATATATTTTAAAATGGCCTTTCTTTAATGGTTTGCACAAATGAATGAAGAATTTTTATTTAGATTAACTTACAGTCGTTCTACTACAATGTAAGGAACATAATTTAAAACTACATGCTAATAAATTTTTATTATTATGACACTTACAACATCAAAATGGTAAAAATTCTAGACTGTAAATAATCAAGGATTTAAACAAATATTCATTAGAATCCTTTTATTAAGGTTAACAAAATGTTGCCAATTGTTCTCAAGTTTAATGGCCTTTTTAAATGTTAGTAAAAAAATTATACATTTTCATATCTAAAATATTTTTGCAATATTTAAGCGTGACATTTCAATTGCAGATAAAGATGTGATTTTGTAGTACTTTATCATGGTATGATGACACCACCATAGGTGATGAGGTATCATAAAAAAATGAGATTTTAGTGGAAATACAACTTCTAGTCTCTCCTAAAAATAATTGGCCAAAATTAAAAAAAAAATATGATTTTTTTAGTTTATATAAAAAACTTATTTTATTATAAAAAAATTATAAACTACCGAGAACATTTTTTTTCAAAATTACAAAAATTAGGATTAAAAATGTTCAAAGGGTATACCTTCGATTTCCCTGGACCAAGTGTTACCAAAACCTAATTAAATTTAATTATAGTTATACACATGATAAATATAAAATTTTGTAGTGAGATAGTCTTTGAGAAATTATTTTTTTCGGTGCGATAACGTCTGCGACTCCGACCGAGCCCTAGGCTCTTCGTGCCATCGATTATCTTGCAGGTTCCTTCTGCTCATTGCCATCTGGATGCAAACCTTCCTCGATTTTCTAACCCTACTTCCTTCCTTCTTTCTTCAATTTTTCCATATGGACCCAATCGAGCGTAATTTTAAGTAATCGATTATCGGCCAATCTTCTGACGTGCCCATACTATATAAGTTAACGTTTGCCATCTTCTGGTATTATTATTTACTTCAGGCGCATTATTATGTATTTATCCTCCAAGTACTAGTAAAATTACATGCTCTTCATTCCTTTTCACAGTTGTAAATCATCGGATTTTACTCCAATAGAGGTATTTAATTTTTTTTCTGGGTTCATGGAGAGATCCGCCTTTTATTTTACGCCTCATGAATTAAATATTCTCTTGTCTTGGGCAATAAGCACCTGGTCGTCGGAAAATTGAATGCTATTAATGTTGTTAAATCCTATATTTAATCCCATATCTATAACACCTCTTTCCAGGGTGTTAATATTCCAACGGTGGACCCACATGAGTAGCCTACCATTGGTATCTTTCTTATTAATAAAGATGAAGACTTGGTTAAATGAAAAATGTTGTGTAGATTTCTGTGCTGACTTAAATTCTGCTAAGAAATTTTCAAAATATCAAATAGTTTAGAAATTATTTCAAAAAACTGAAAATTGCGATTTTCTGAAAAGTCAAATTCTCTGTAATTATAAAAGATACAAAAAAAGTTTAATTTAAAATGTACTTTATTCAATAAAGGAAACTTATAAGTGCTTTGTCAAAAAAAATTTAAGATGGTTTACGAGATATTAGTAGCAACTTTTTTGTTTTATATGGACGCCAAGTTTGATTTTTACATAATTAAATAGACTATGGCAGAATAAAAAATTATAAGAAATATTAATTGTATTAATTTTAAATCAAGTAGACGTGAATAACAATAAAATAAAATTTATTATTACACGACAACCTGTCATATAGTGTTATGCATGAATAATTAGTACGTGTACATTGTAATATAAAGTTGTGATATTTATTTTATAAGAAAACAACATGATACGTTTTGTACATACATAAAGTGTTAAAAAAACTCCCAAGTTATAGCCTATAATATAAAAAATGGAGGTGCGGTCACTACACGACTTTCATTTAAAACATATCCGATACTTTTAATTTTTAATATAAATATAACGATATTTCATTAATTATCAGCCAATTAGATTGGCAGTATTTCTTTGTAATTTCATTTTGTTGTGAAATGTATGTTGGTTATAACTCCGATAGTGACTTTTGAATGATATATAACCTATTTCATTAATTGTGAGCTAATCATAATGACAGTATGTCTCTGCTACTTGATGGGCATAAATTTAATATAACGGATATTTCAGTAAAAATCTCAAATTTAAAAAAAAAAGAATTTCAAATATCTTTGTATTGTTCTTTTAACATATTACTTTTTGATAATTTTTTTTTTCATTAATGAAGTAAAAAAAATTAATCGCGAAAATTTTCGAAATCTAGATTTTTGCGGATATATCTTTTTTCGACTTCCCTCATACAAAAAAAGTTGTTTTCGAAGTGGTGTCTGTGTATCTGTATCTGCGTCCTCTCTAAAGCCAAGACTGGCTTTTTGGATATTTCTCTTTCAGCTTTTAACAAATATTGGGAGGTCCCAGTGACTTTTGGCTGAAATCCACCAACCGGAAGTGGTATTTTATTGGTTTTTTGCAAATATTTTAAAAACTATTAAGTTTTTGGAAAGACATAGGAGTACAAAAGTGTTTAAAATAAAATTTGCAACAAATTTTGTTCTTATTCGTTGTTAAGCAACATTATTACTTAAATTGCAATGCAATATCCACATTCATTATATTCAGCTGGAATTTAATGAAAAAGGTTATGTATCGGTCAAAAGTGACGAATGTCACTGGACTTATTGCTAACGTAAATTTGCTAACATAAATTTCAGCAAAATGAAGTTGCAGAGGCATGCTGCCAAACTAATTTGCTAATAATTATTGAAATATAGTTATGTTTTTGTCAAAAGTAACGAATATGTCTCAAATTAGTAAATAAAAATCATGTGGTGATCACACAGCCATATTTTTTATTTGGAATGTATTATATTTATAATTTATTTGTTGGTATTTTAATTACCAGAATTTTGACCTATCAGGATTCTAAACTGTCAAAATTTTAATCTTTTGGAATTGATTATCAGGATTTTAATTTTCAGGATTTTAACGCACCCCCTATATGTGTTTAAATTTCTCGTTATTTACCGTACCAACTTCTTTTTCTCTTCTTTTACTAGGTTACTAACTAAAGTTTTTTTTATTTACACTTGTTTGTCCATGTATTTGTGTTCAACCACTTTAGGTATGCTTGATGTTTGTTAATAACTTTTCCCTCGATCTGGTTGTTTCACCAGATTTGCTTGCTTAGAATTCTTAAAAACATCAGCGGCTCAGCTCTGGCCGAACATTCCTTCGAGACAGGTCATCAAATTGATTTTACTACTGTGAAGTCATTATTTATACTCCCTCATTATAAGAAGCGCAAAATTTGCGAAGCGATTTGGATTTATAATAATCCCCTTAACATAAATAATCCCCTTAACATAAAAGATGGTTTTGAAATCTGAAATATTTGTTTTCATCATTAAACTCCCACCTCCACTAATAATTTTTAATTTAGTAATCTGACTTTTCCGCCTTGAGAATGCTTCCTGCAATGTTGAGAGAAACGTTGGCAACAACCAATAAAAATACGCGACTTTGTTAATTCTCTTTTTGGTTCTCCTTTTTTTTGTAGTGTTTTCAAGCTTATGAAATATAAAATTAAGCTTTTACTAGATAATGATCTCACCATTATTTCGGTCCTCTAAATGCTCTATCATCATTTACCTTGGTTAATTTATTTTGGCTACTTAAAACATAATTAAATGTGTTGTGTGCTGAGCCAATATATATTTGTGTATATCTCTTGGTTTAAAAAATCTATTTTTTTACATCAAATTTTACTGTGCACATGTCTGCAAGCCTATCATCATTGTTACTACCTTCTTCTTTACCAAATTGTCCTACCCTTTATTATATCGTTTATTTCCTATACGAGCATTAAAGTCCCCCATCACGATCTTACTTTCTACTCTTCCCTATAGCCTGTAGCCTATACTATCTAATGCAAGAAGAAAATCTTTCAAATACAGGTGCTTCATCAGAGCCTGTTTATTATCATTAGATGTATATATTTAAAAATGGTTAATCGTCTTACTAGTATGTAGATATTTGCCTTCATGATTCTGTCGTTAATTGCTTCGAAGTTTGTCAGAAGCTTTTTGTAGTTCTTCTTATTTAAGTGAGATACTCCGCGCTTCCTAAAAAGATTTACATATTCATCGATTACTTTGGTACCCACTTTCTTCTTTTTGGTTTCTGATAGCACTACAATATCCACAATTATTCTTTTAATATTATTTATTACTTAGGTTTGCTCTGTTCCTTCCTTGTATGTTCCACTTCCCATACTCGTTGTCCTTTTTCCTTACTTAGTTTGTTTGTTATGGTTATCTTTCAATTTTCGAAGGTTTTTTTACCATCCATCAGACTTAAGCGCCAAATCTGCTTTTTATTTTCTTCGTTTTTTCGGCCATTGTCCATCCCCACCTGCCCCTTAAACTATTGACCATTTATTAACCTGTACCCTCGGCAAGGACCCTTACAGGGTACTATCAGCTGGAGCCAGCTGAACCCAGGTTTTTAACGATGTTGTTACTCCCCATCTCCTATATTTTTTATTTTTAGCATTTTGCCTAATTAGCTGATATTTAATGAAATATGTTATTTTTTCAAAAGTTATGCATATGACTCAAATTAGAATATGAAAGTCGTATGTTAACTACACCACCATTTTTTTAATTAAATAAAAAAAAAATAAAATATACTAATTAATAATATATGATAAAGTCAGGTGACGAATCAGACTTTTGTAATTAGATTAAGTTTTGTTCTTATTTAGATGAAAAGAAAATTGACTACTTTTAAATCATTCTCTGCAATAATGATTACCAATCGTAATTGATGGTAAAAATGTATTGATGAAGAAATATATCTATTGAAAAATCTGCTACACCCTTTTATTTTTGTTATGCTCTATTAAATGTTCTGCATATCTCTTTATAATTTAAAAAATATATATTATGTATCTCACCTATCACATTTTTTATACATATGTAATTATAATAATTTAAATTACTATCATACCCTTGGTCACGCAATAACATTCATAATATTTTAAAAAAGTGATTGTATTTTCCACTCACTTATTGTGGCATAATGGCATTAATTTATTATACTTAATCAACCTTTTATATAAACTGAGCAATGACCAAGATCAAAGCAATATAAAGACCAACTGTAATCGTTTACATGAAAAACTTTGTGCGAATAATTCATTCGTGAAGATGATTTGCGTGAAAAATTTATATCATGTGAGTCCTCTTCTTTAAATTAAACAATAATGTGGTGGTTTCACAGTAGCAAGCGCAAAAAGGTCGTCAATAAGACTACCTGCGAGAAAAATATCACATGCATATTATATGTTTCGATCTGCATTAGAAATCCATGTGTAAAGGCGACGCGGAGGTAGTTTATAAAATATGCTTAATATTACCATATCTTCTCCCTGGCATAACTAAAATAGTCGGTTTACAACTTTATATGATTGTTTCCAACTTCCAAAGCGTATATCTAATCTAATCTAATCTAATCCCCTGCTATATCTTTACGTCTGCCTCGGCCAATTTCAGAAATTAAGTCGCCCATTATCACAGAGATCTAAGTTGATTTTCTAAGTTTTAGGACATTATTTATATCGTTGAAAAATTTCTACAGATGACGTAACATCGCTTGTTGATGCGTGTACTTGTAAAAAATTAAATAGAATGTGTATTGATTCTCATTGTAGGTAAATTAGGAGTTGATATGAATACAAAGGTTTTAACAGATCTTATATACCTTTTCAAAAACCACCTTAATAATATGGTTAAAATATATTTTGTGTCTTTCCTTTATTATTCATATTGCGTGCGTATCTGTCTTACAACTGGACCGGTGATCCTTATCACCTCCTGTTCACTTAAAGGGTCTCGGGGACTGGGGTCCATATGTTTTCCAGTCATGATAAAGATTTTCCTGTGGATTTGAAAACAAGGTTCTTTTTCATTGCATTCCTTGCACACTTTTTTAAAGTCTAGGTCCTTCTGGATGCGCTTACAAATCGGTGTTACATTGCCATTTTAGGTTTTATTTATCAAGCGCCGATGTAATTATTACCGTTTTACACACCAAAATGTTTTTTCATAAATAGATAATAACCACGTGGCCGCGTAGGTAGGCAACCCGAACGACTTTTTATATTTTAATGTAAAATTTCCATTGAAATATCAAATGTCCTTTAGATTGTCTATCCACGAGGTTACGTGGTTATTAATCAGTTAAAAAGACCCTTTACTTCTGGTACATACTCCGTACACCCCTGTCTACGGTCATTGGTATCCCACTGGAACAAGGCTTTGTTAAGTATCATCTTCAAAAACAGGGGACATTACTGTAATTGTGGACTAAGTGAAATGGCAGATGAAACAGACATATATTCCATTGTAATGTGACCGTCTGGCACTACAAATGTCCTGATCATGACAACATGACAATACCGTGTCATAAGCTCAGTTTACTACCTCTTAGAACTCAAATATACTTCGTCAAGGAAATATACTTTACTATACAATTTATCATTGACATCTCGTTTAGTACCACTTTTAGCATCACATAATTAAAAGGCCTAGCTTAGTTGAGGAAGTAAAAATAACAACTCAACTTCTATAAGAATTAGAGTGTAAAACTTTAATTGAAATGAAACAAATTGGTAAATACAATGAATAATATCACTATATACAGATTATGAAAGTCACACACGTGGCACACACGTAGTAAACCAATTTCTGTTAGGATGCGAATATATACCCTGGTCACCATTCTTTTTGGTATCTAAAACAACAAAGACTGCTCTTGGGCTATCGCATTTGTAGATTATTTCTTTCATCAACATTCGGTTGGTTTTAATAGCCGAATTTACTTTTATTACTGATTTTATTTGGTATGGTGATACTGCTAGGGGAGCGTACTATACGATAATAATTTGATGCTCAGCACATGGTGTTGTTCCTTTTATTGGTCCAAAAACATTACTTTTGGAACACAGTGGTTTTTCTAACTTAATCATATCCTTTGTAGGCAACAATCCTGTCATCATCTCACAAAACGTTTATTTGACCTAACCCTATATCGTTTGTACCATTAGTTTCAAATATCAAGAGGAATATGTTTTGCGGTTCATCAGCAAAGTAATATTCAGCATTGAATACATTTAAAACTAAGTTTGCTGATAGTAGAAAATCCATGACTAGGAGAGTATTAGTAGGAGCCTGAGGAATAACAAAAAAAATAGTATTTATAATTTTGCCAATAAGATTCACGTCTACTTTTGTTACCAGTACCTTGTTTACTCTGGCATGAACATCGGCCATTTTAAAAATGAACACCTGTTTATCAAATCTTTGTTCTTGTCCTAGAAGAAATTGATATTACTTTTCGCCAACTATGCTTTGCTTGGCACCCATATCTATTAAACCTGTTTCATAAAACTTGTTAATAGAGAGAAATAGTAAGGGACATCGGGTTAACTTCATATTGCTCAATCAATAAGCAAGCAAAGTCATTATGTATTGGTTTAATTGTTGCTTGCAACCATAACATATATTTGCAGAGGTGAAAGGGGTTACATTCTTTTCTAACTTTTTAGGAGTAATTTTCTTGGGGACATGGTCTTTTTAGGATATTCTTAGTATTCGTCTATAGCACCACATTTCAAATGCTTTTAGTTTTTTCATTGATGCCTCGCTCACTGTCCAAGATTCAACTCCATAGAGGAGGACCGAAAATACATAGCAACGTAATAGGCGTATTTTTGTTGGTAATGGTAGGTAATGGCTTTTGAAGAGGTTCGACATTTTGGTGAATGATGATCTGGCCTTCTTAATGCGTTGTTTAATTTCTTTTGCGTGGTTCCATTGATCATTTATATTTGTGCCAAGGTAAGTATAATTTTCTACTCTTTCTATTGGGCGTTGGTTTACCAGTAATTGTCCAGCTGGAATTATTTCTTTACTAATGACCATGTACTTTGTCTTCTTTACATTGAAGTCAAGACCATATTGTTGGCTGGCATCTGCTAACTTTGTGACTAGCGCTTGCAAATCTTCTAAGCTGTCTGCGAAGATGATTGTGTCGTCTGCGTATCTTATGTTGTTTAGACGTTCTCCGTTTATCAGTATTCCTTTGTTAACATCTTCCAAGGCTGTTTTTATTATTTCTTCGGAGTAGACATTGAAGAGTATAGGAGATAACACACATCCCTGCCGTACGCCTCGTTGTATTTGCACTTCATCTGTCAGTTCCTGCTCAACCTTTACGTTTGCCCTTTGATTAAAGTATATGTTTTTGATGATTCTAAGATCTTTGTCATCTAGGTCGGTCTTTTTTAGTATTGACATTAGTTTATCATGTTTCACTCTGTCAAACGCTTTGCTATAATCAATAAAGCATACATAAACCGTGCAGTTAACATCTCTACATCGTTGGAATAAAACCTG